>JABUQX010102744.1:17500-27500 GCA_015478945.1 Trachelipus rathkii
TCAATGCGTCGCAGAATAGAGGCCTGTATTGCCGCTGGGGTGCTCATTTTCAACATTTGTTATAACCTTAGTGCACCATTGCTTCGTACTATTTGTGTTGTATGTTTTCTTCTGTGCAGTATGTATGTAATTCTTATAATTAAATATAAGTGAATTTTTGATGATTATATTTCAAATTTATTTTGCTGTTTATTGTAACTTAATGTTTAAATAGGTTTCATCATCTTGCATCTTGAAAACGAGGCGTTTTCAGTGAAATGTTTATTGACAAATATTATCTTATATTTATGCAAGGAATATCATACTGAATTTTTTCGCAATATTAACGATACACCCTGTATAATGCTGTATAATTTATTATTATTATTATTATTATTATTATTATTGTTATTATTATTATATATATATATATATATATATATATATATATATATATATATATATATATATATATAATATATATATATATATATATATATATATATATATATATATATATAAAAATATTTAAATCATGTCATCGCTATTATATATATATATATATATATATATATATATATATATATATATATATATATATATACCAAACCCATATACCAAAGTATTTGTATAAATATATATATATATATATATATATATATATATATATATATATGTATATATATAAATAAGATTATATATATATATAGTAATAATAATTACTTCTTTCTTTCTATATATATATATATATATATATATATATATATATATATATACTATATATATATATATAGTAATTTTCCCTAGAATTCAAGGCTTCAGAGGGTGAACTTTGATAATAAAGTATAGTAAAAAATATAATCTGCTTTTTGGATCAAATCAACGTCTCAAATATTCTATTTTTAGGATCTAAAAGTATATAACAGGTCAAGTTTTGGAAGCATAGTTACATGCTAAATACAGTAACCATGTGGCAACCTTATGTAGTACTTATATATCAACTCCTTATATCCTTATATGTATATATGTGTATAATATCATATATATCTTATATATAGTAATATATATCTTTCTCCCACTCATATCACTTATGTATGCTTCATATAGTGCTCTCCTTATATCCTTTATACTCATGTATATATGTAAATTAAACCAGAAATTAAAAATAAGGTTGTAAAATGTTAATGTGAGAAGAAGCAACACAATGATGAAAACTAAAAATATGAAACACATTAAATGCCAAATAAGCACTGAAACCAAAAGTAAGAGAAATTTGCTTTTGAAAAGAAATGAATTAAAAAGTAGTTTTTAAATAAATAAAATTAAATAAAATTTTAATTCCATTTAGTCATTTATAGAGATCACAGAAATACAGATTAGTGAATTTATAACCATTTCCATATTGCTGGTGGTTGAGGCAGAAGAGAAGTTGATGGGATGCATAAAGGAAGTTGAGATCCAAGTATCGCAACTTGGTACAATACTGGAAATTGAAGAGTAATTTTTTTCATATTATTCTTGGTTCTTACCTTTCTCCCTAATTTTTTCTTTTGCTCCTTTTCCCAATTATTACCACCTCTCACGGCAGTGCTGATCGGCATGGAGGGAGGTGTAAAAAATAATAAAAACGAGCAATATTACCTGGCCCAGATTTCGAAGATGAGCATAGTCGCAAAATTTAAAGTTGGGGAGATTAAATTCAGTAGGAAACACAGAAGGTGGAAAAAAATATCACACAACAGAGGTGGATGAGGAGAAGGAAGCACCACAGCGATGAAGTCTGAAATTGCTAATGTCCACACAAAATTCATGTACAAGTCTGAAATTGCTAATGTCCCATACAAATTCATGTACGACACTGCACCCTTTGTTCAACGAGTGTGTCGTAAAAGGCGGTGACATAACGAAGTTGTTAGTGTCCCTCGAGAAAATGCTGCTTGTAGTACTTATTATAGAAAAGAGATAAAGCACCATGCAGCGTTGCGTCGAACAGATAAAGACTCAAGTTAATTTGAAAGTAAGGAACAGTTTCTAGTAGCTTTTGACCTTGGCCTTGATTCGACCTACCATAAAAACTGTAAACCTAAGCGCCCTCCGCCACTAAATATGAAAGTACATTCATTTCAAGGGGGATGAGAAGCCTATTCATGTTAAAAAAAATACTGAGAAGAAAAAAAACTCGGATCTAAACAGAACGCACCAACTCGTTTGAGTAGCGCCTACAATCGCTGAATAAAATGTGTTCCAAAACATTTTTGTTTACTTTAATACTTAGGATGTTTATTTTGTTGACAGGAAAGAATGGAAAAAACATCAAAATACATAGAAAGAGTTAGATTGTCGTTCAGAGAGAGAAGTTCTGTAGAAGCTATGTTTCAAAGAGTTGAAACATGAAATTTAACAAAGTTGATAAGATCTCATGGAATTCTGATCCAGATTAGTATCAAAAGAATCGGAAAGCATAAACGAAGGCGAATCTAGATGCAAAAAAAAATAAAATTTAAACAGTAGAAGAGTAGAGTATCGAAACTATCTACATGTGAATGGAAAGGGCTGGATAACAGCTGAGAGGATCGATGCGTTATGGAAAAAAGGAATAGCCGTGAGAATAAGATAGAACCCCATCCGAGAAACGACCGCACTTTTGACAGTAAATAAGAGAAGTTTCCCCATCATGGCATGCGATATGGGAATAATTTGCAAAGACAGCTAGACAAAAGTTAGTAAAGAGGAGGAGGAAACACAAAGGAAGAGAGCTTGGAGAGCAAGAGAAAGCAAGTCAATAATCGTCAAATACCTTGAAAGTCAGCATTTGCAATTTGCATTTAGACGATTCCGGAGGTTTTTTTTTTCTTCTCCACCTATTCCAACCATTCTAATTTTTTCAAAGTCTCTCTCTCTCTCCTCGCCTCTCTCTCTCTCTCTCTCTCTCTCTCGTCTCTCTCTCTCTCTCTTCTCGTCTCTCTCTCCTCTCTCTTCTCTCTCTCATCTCTCTTCTGAGCTTATCGCTAGAAGACGTAAATGTCCTGATGGTTCCTCTGTAGTTTTTACAATAATTCCTTACATGCTTCCATGCATGTTGAAAAGGGAGTCCCACTTTGTTCCAAGCTACGTACCATCATACCTACTTCTTAATCAACTAGTTTCGAAAAGGGGACCTACCCGTCGCAACCTCAAGACTATCGTCCGATAGGTTTTAACATCGTCCTTTCAAAGTTTTAGAATCTTAAACAAAAGGTTTATTAGAACATCTTATTCCAGGGCTTTTAGCCGGAAGCCGGAGCCGGCGAGCCGGGAGCGGGAGCGTAAGCCGTAAGCGTGAGCGTCGAGCCGGAACCGTGTAGCACGCAAAGCCCGGAGCAAAAAAAGACCACTACTCGCTGTCCGGCAACGTAAAAATTAAGTAATTATTAATTGTTATTGCTTGACAGGTTATATATGAGTATAATATATATATAATATATATATATATATATATATATATATATTATATATATATATATTATATTATATATATAATATATTATATATATATATAATATAATACTATATATAATATATATTTCTTAGTTGATGTGAGAAGATTCACTCCAATCCTTAAGATAGTTATATAGTTTGGACATTGATTAAGTGTTTCTGCTAATTACTCGGGATATATATATATAGTATATATATATAATATATTCTCTAAAAAGATATAAATATTGTACAGAAATATATATATATTATATTTAAATTATATTTTGATAGATATATAATATCTTTTACAGCATTTAAACTTATGCATATTTATTAATAATAATAAAAAAGGTTCGATACTTCTATAGACAATTTAATTATATTAATTAAATTTAACAATCTTTAAATTCATAAATTCACTTTAATATCCTTAGATAAAATATTTCAACTAAACTCAAAATATAACAACTTCATTTTTTGCTCATCTGAAGATAAACAGTAACTTACATTGAGCAGTGATTGGAAACAAGTCAATCTGATCAATGTTTAAAAGAGTTTACCGAAGCCTACGCATTACCATGGGGTACTATTTAAGTACACAATCCTTTACTGAGATGCAAAACGCTTAAAACGCTCTCATCCAGACATTTATGCAATTGTAAAAAGAAAGGGAACAAAAGCTGTTCAGGATAAACTTTATTTTCAAAATTAAAATTAAAGAAGGGGTGGGGTGGAAAAAAAAAAAAAAAAAAAAAAAAAAAAAGAAGGGGGGGGGGGGGGGGTGTGGGGGGGGGGGGGGGGGGGGGGGGGGGGGGGGGGGGGGGGGGGGGGGGGGGAGGGGGGGGGGGGGGGGGGGGGGGGGGGGGGGGGGGGGGGGGGGGGGGGGGGGGGGGGGGGGGGGGGGTTGTTGTTTTTTTTTCTATACCCCCTTTTTTTGACGACGAGACCGATTTGGTTTTTGTTTGGTTGTTGGTCGGAGTGGTGGTGGTTTTCATTGTCAAACTTGTTCTGTCTATGTCGAGTGTGAAAAAATTTAAAAATACAATGATTATTAATAGTTGTTAAGATGGTGACCATTGAGTTTTTTTTTTGGCTAGACAGGATTTAAGTTCCTTAGACCGGGGAAATATTCGTAGAATATTTCTAGGCAGACAGCGATAAGCAAAAATATACTAAAATTGCTTAAAGAGAGCTACCGTGCATTGTAAAAATGGATGCTTGTACAAAGTCAAAGCTAAATTTATTTTGCTATTAATATTACATATGTGGACGAAAATGAAAACACCATCTTAATAATACGTTTGCAGTAAGAGATACAAATCGACATCATTTCAGCTAATATTTCTTAAGAACTTATTTACTTTTTTTTAAAAGAATTCGAAATAATAAGAGGTAACGTATCACATGAATTAAACGATTGAAAAATTAAATAAGGTCAATGAGGGTGAGGAAGGAAGCTGGTAAATGTGATACTGATTTTAGTGAATGTCAAAACGAGGAAGCAATAGTCGTTTTCAGAATGACTTGATAAAATTATGATAACAATGTTCTGATGACGTTAACATTGCACACATGAGGTGTAGAGTTCATTCTTTACATTTAGGCAGTACATGATTGGTCTCTACATACTCAATACATGCAAATCTTACAAGCAAGGGAGATAAATAGCAAAAGCCGCACTGTACCTAAAATTAATGGAAGTTCTAAAGCGTCAAGTCTGAAAAGTGCACTCTTAGATTAAGATACAAGATGTGGAAATACATTGCCGTTTATGCTTGAAATCCCTTCTTCAACCATAGACTCATATTAGTGTGATGCTTGCTGTACTGCCTGAACTTTCTCTTTCTGATAGTCAGTGGGAACAAATGAAACCTCAAAGAATTATTAAAACACCCATACTTTACAGCAAAAAATACTCAAACAGAAGACTTGACTGCAGGAAATTTTTTTATAGAGATGGGATTTTAGCAAATAACATAAAAAATTCCATGGAAAGAAAGGAAAGAATGATAACTGAAAACAAAATATTTTTGTTGGCCATTGTTGATCCACAGTTCAGAGTCTTCCTCAGAACTGAAGTATCTGATATTAAAAGCTAGAAATGCTCTTTGTGACTAGGCTTTAAAAGAATAACACTATTGAACAGTAATCTGGATCGGAGTCAGATAATTCAGCAGCTTTAGGAATCCTCCCTTGTGGTATCTTGGTAAACGAAGAAGTAAAATTTGACCAACAGCGGGATCAATTGGAGCATGCAGAAAAGTGATTGAAAAAAGACAATCTACAAGTAAGGGCTTTCAACCTAGAAATCCTCTAGAAAAATACAAAGTAGCATTTCATGAAGGCATTAGAATGAGAAAATAATGAAAATCAACCTAGAAATAATAAAGTTAACAGTTAAGAGGCAATCCTAGCTATCTAAAATTTCGGCAAGATGCGCTTTACACAATTACATTTTGCCTCCTTGTCAAGTGTAATGTTCAGAGCTTATTTTCTGCTTTAAAAATAATAAAGTAGGATCTAAGGACATCGTTCAAAGGAGGATTTATTGGAAGAAATATTATTTATAAGAAGATTGTTTTGAATAAATTTACATTACATATGCTCAGGTAGTTCAAAAGAAATATTTTTAAAATTTTAGGAAGAAAGTGAATTATAATTTTTTTTTTTTAAAATAAAAATTCTGTTTTGAACTAAATTATACTTACATATGTTCAGGCAGCTAATAGTTCAAAGAGGAATTATTTCAAACTTTAGGATGAAAACTGAAATATAATTCCGTTTAAAAAAAAAAAAGTAAAAACAAAATAAAATAACATTAATAAAATTATGTTACTAAATTTACAGGCAGTTCATCGTTCAGAGAGGAATTATATTAAAATTTAGAAGAAAGTGATTATTCTTTCTGTATTTCTAATAAAATACTTATTTCCTATTATAAAAAAAATTTCAAAGTTTCTTAATTCTACGAAGTTAATAAAGATTTTTATTACAAACATTCAAAATCAATCATATCCATAAAAATTTTGTAACCAGAGAATTAATGATTTATATAGGGTAATGGAGAAGGAATTATATATAATTTAGGAGCCGGTACCGCCGGGTAATTTTAAAGTGCTGGAGCCGGAGTCGGAGTCGGAGGCCGGGTAATTTAAAATGCTGGAGCCTGAGTCGGAAGCCTGTTTGATTTTAAATGTTGGAGCCGGAGCCGGGTAAATTTTAAAATGATGATAACCGGAGTTCCGGAGTTTGGAGTCGGAGCCGGGAGCGGGAGCCGGAGTCGGAGCCGGAAAAAATTTCCGGCATACAAACAAGCCCTGATCTTTATTCTTCTAATTTTATCTCTGATAGCCAGTAAGGATTTCGAAGGAATAGGTCTTATGGTGATTTTCATTGATCTTGCTTATCTAATTTTGGTCTTCTTTTGCTTTGGGCATTTCGATGATCTTTTACTGTGATGCTAGACACCATTCAATTGAGTCTGGTTCATAGCTTTGATTTCTAACCTTTTCCTCTTCCGACTCAAATTCTCTCTCTGTGACCTTGTCTCTGATTTCCATGTCCGGTACTTCTATAACAGGCTGTTGTAGACGGCCACTGCTTCATATTCTTAAATCTATTCAAGCTAGCAGTGTCCAGCAAGGTTCTGTCTATCATACAACCCTTTTTTTATACTTTCATCAATGACCTCCTGTCTGTTTTTATTATTTCATTCTATTACTCTTACGATTCGATTCTGACCATCGGATTATTCTGCATTCAACATCAAATGGATATTAAATGTGTTTTGAAAAGGTGGGGCTGAGAAAACATAGTTGTTTTCAATGCGTCAACAAACTCGTTCTTTTAAATTTACTACTCAAGCAAAATCTTTCACGCAATTAAATTCTCTCATTGTAAGCGCTCACATTCAAGCTTCCCCTTCTTGCTTGATATTTCTTGGTATTTGCATTTGTCGTAATTTTCTTAAATTTATCACATTAATTGTCTTTGAACAAGCATCTAGAATTTAGAGGTTGGGTGTTTAGAATATGTCTTTCAAAACTTCTTCATATGCATCCCAGTGTTTTGTTCTTTATAGGGCTTTATTTATCCTTTGCATGTGTGTACTCAACGCAATTGGGCATTATCTCGGGTTAGCTCTAGTCCCCTCATAATCTTCTTGAAGACGGTGATTCGAAGGTTTACTAATGCCTTTTAATTTCTTCTACCTCTTCTAGCTAACTTACGTCTAAATTTTAAGACTCTTTCTTACTGTCGAACTATTGCTAGCCATTCTCCTTATAACTAACCACAACTAACTATTACATCAGATTATTTGGCTCTTTACTCTAATTAAGTCTGATCGAATAACTTCCCTTTTGAGGACAGAGTCGTGCGAGTTCGTCAGTCACACAGTCCTCCTTCCTTTCTCTGTCAATTCTTTGATCCTGACTTTAACGGCTTTGCTCATTCTTTACTCATAATTCGTGGTAAATCTCTGGACCCCCCTTCCTTCTTTTTATTTCCCCCCTCTTGCTGGGACTTAAGCATTTTGAAATTCTGGTGATCATTTAGGCCTTTGCCTCTCCATAGTGAATACTATATATATATTATATATATACTATATATATATATATATAGTAATATATATAATATAAATTATATAATATATATTATATAATATCATATATATTATAAATAATATATATATATATATATATAAATATATATAATATATATATTATATATAATAGATACCTGGTAAATGTTACATAAACAAGGGCGATGGAACTACTTATTTTTTGACATAGGGGAAACTATCCTTCCTCCACCTCCTACTCGATAGAGCTAGTTTGTTTTCCAAGCGTGGGGAAAAGTAATGTTACTAAATAATTACTGAGTAAGTTCCCTAAGAGCGTTTCTTCGTAATAAGGTTTTGTGAACTGGTTTTACTTTTTGTTGTAAAACAGGATAATTTTATCGAATTTAATCAGCAAATTCCCGATAAAAATGGTAATTTAGTTTATATATATTATATATATATATATATTATAATATATTAATATATAATATATATATATATTATATATATATATAATTATATCTATATATATATAATATATATATATATATATATATATATATATATATATATATATATACTATAATTACAACTTTGTTACATACCGCCTCAAAGGAAGGTCAAGGACCGCTGTCAGCGGGGCAGCACTCTTATGGAATCTTTCCTCTATCTTCCAAAATTCCATCTTCCCTCAGCTCCTGCAATCGACGTGCAATCTATGTCTTCTCAAATTGATCCTCCACCTGAGCTTTCCCATCTCTTCTAAGGCTCTTCCTCTGCCTCGTTTCTTCCGGGTTCGCACTTCCCATCCTTACTTGGCCACTACTCCATCTTGCACTCTCTCCAGATGTCCCCACCCTCATCTGGCTGCATCCACTCTTATTCAATATAGCCTTTCACGTCCACCTTCTTCTCGCTTATCTTGTTTCTCTGTCGTCTCTTCTAGTCTTTCCATTATCGCTCTCAAAACGTACATCCTCGCCGACTGTATTCTACTATCCTCTTCGTTGGGGTCGTACTCCATGTCGCTGCTCCATATAGTAAAATCGTTGTTAACACACTTCAAATATCACCCTTTCACCTCCACACTCATTTGTCTATCTTTCATTATGGGATACATGCTCTTACTGCTTCCCCATACTGAGCTATCCTACTTTTGATCTCTTGTACAATTTCCCCTCTCTTCAAATATCTCCAATTCCAAATACTTACATTTCTCCACCATCCTTATCTCAGTCCCGCTCACCTCTATCTCAACTCTCCCTCCTTCTTCTTCTCTACTGACCACCATTATCTCGTCTTTTCTGTGTTTATATTCAAGCAGGCCTCTCTCAGCCTGTTGGTAAAACTTATCACTCTCTCTCAACCTGTCTCCCTCTTCGCTCCAGAACGCCAAGTCATCCGCATAAGCCAAAATATCACGTCTAAAAAAATCTCTGAATATCTTCTCTCAACTTCTTTATCACTACAACTAAATCCAGATACGATACAAACAAAAATGGTGACAGACAAGACGCTTCCTTGTTTAACCCTTGTTCTCATCTCGAACCATTCCTGACTCTCAAACTTCTGTTCTTAATTACTTACTATTCTGTAAACTCTCCCAGACTCCTCCCAATTTCCTAAACCGCACTGCAATATTCTCTCTCCCATCTCCACAGGTCTCTCTCTAGCACTGAACATCGGAAGCTTTCCTTTAGATCTATGAAAGCAATATAATGTTCGTTTGTTAAATGTCCCATACCTTTTTCACGTAATTCTCAGAGCGAACAAGAGATCCGTGCGTGCTTTCTGTTCTTTCTATATCCGTGCTGCTCCTCCCCAAGCCTTGGTTCTACTAACTAATTCTCACCTTTTCCTAAAATTTCTCTCATAATGTTTTAACAGATGGTTCAACAAGATATTGCCTGTAGTTTTTGCAAAGTCTCCTGTTGTCTCTTTTCCCTTATATATTGGCACTATATTTGACTTTCCCCATCCTGGTACTTCACTCTCGTT
>JABUQX010102745.1:0-12500 GCA_015478945.1 Trachelipus rathkii
TCAATATCTATTTCGTCAAAAAATTACATTTCATCCAATTTTGATGAAACAATCGTCAAAGAAAAGTCTCTTAAAATTATTTCCAATTTCGAAACAAAAATAAAAATCAATTTATTAAAAATTTATCTGAGATTTATTTATTAGACTTTAATTTACACTAGATTTAGAGACTTTTCTCCAATTTGAATTTTGAAACAATTTTATAGGAAAGTGAAAATTTAAAATAGTAAATATATAAATTATGTATTATTGTTTCAGAACTGAGAGTATTGTATGTTGACTTAATGAGTTTCAAATTTGTACAAAGAGAACTTCAAACATATTTCTACGTTTTATTGTATGGAACAAAATTTCCCCAAAGTAGTTGTTTTATGATTTTTGGGGGGGAAATTAGATACACTTCAAAAAGAATTTTAAACCAAAGTGAAAAAATTATAATTCATATTAACTTGATACCAAATGCTAAATAACCTACTCCTACTAGCGTCTTTAATACCTGAAAGTTTCAACTATTTCTGGAAATTCAAATTTCAGTTTTAACAAAAATTTGAATTTTCAATTACCTATGAAGTAACAAAAAGTAAAAAAAAAATTATCGAATAGATAGATAGATAGATAGATAGATAGATAGATAGATAGATAGATAGATAGATAGATAGATAGGATAGAGAGAGAGAGAGAGAGAGAGAGAGAGAGAGAGAGAGAGAGAGAGAGAGAGAGAGAGGGAGAATTCCTAAAGTGATGTATAATAGAAGATTGAAATCGTTCTTTTTTAAGACAACGATTTCAACTATAAACTTCATTTAAAACTTTTAACTATAAATCTATATTAAATCAATAATATATTTCCTTTCCAAGTCTTTATTTTGCGTTTTAGTTTTGAAAATGTTCTGGAATCTTAAATTAAAATTTCAAGTTATTAAAAATTATGTGAATTTATAATAATTAAAAAATGCAAACTCATTCATATTCTTTTCAGCTTTTCAGAAAAGGAAAATCTGTTGAAATAGTAATTTATTGTGTTGATTTCCTATGCAATTAAGTAACTGAAAGATCGTCTGAATGTCTTGCGAATCTGGTATCTTTTTATGTGGTCTTGCGGTTTAAATTTCTAAATTCAAATTGTCGTGATATAAAATAAGGGGCGAAGAGTGAATAAATCATTTATTTATTTTAATATCTTTCAATGCATCTATATAAAAAAAACTACCGCGAAGGAATAGGTTAAAATATTAAATCTAAAATGAAGTCTTGAATTAAGTGAATGAACAATCTTGGAACACTTACCTACAGTAGTTTCAAAGAATTTGTTTTACTTTGAAGTTCTTGAATTCCAATAAGTTATGTATATAGTAAATGAAAAACGCTAGAGATAATTTAATTAGATGATACAGGGAATAGAAAGTTGGAAAGCTAAGGAAAGGTATTTACCTCTTCTTACCTTCGAATTCGAAGTTGATTGTTTGAATGAAAAAAAAAAAAACTCTAATCCATTTTGAACATTTAAACCTCGTTTTACATCTTGCAAGAAAAAAAGGGAGTGCAATAGAAAACCATATGGTCTAGAAAACATTGTTACCAATTGCCATCTCACCGAATGAAAATATACAAAATTAATAAATAACTATAAAATGTGAAAAATATTTAAGAACCAAAAAAGTAAAACGATCAGCAGAAACAACAATGTAATAAGTGGCAGTATCAAGGGTGTACGCAGAATTTTCGTTAGGGGGGGGCCAAAATACGAGTAGATTGAAAATAAAAGTCAATTTTTTCCAAACACTCTCAGCCAAGGGTTGACGGCATATATTGATATAATATATATACAAATATTAGAGAGCATATATATATATATATATATATATATAGAAGAGTTAACAGTTAGTTGGAGGAGGAGTGAGGAGAGGAGGAGAGAGAGGAGAGAGAGAGAGAGAGAGAGAGAGAGAGAGAGGAAGAGAATGGAATGGATGACTCCATGCCAGAGAGAATGCATTCATTCTTTTTTCATTGCTGGGGGAGCCTACAATGATATTTCAAAAATCAAAACAATTGATTAAACATTTAAGGAATCATGAAAATTTTGTAAATCCTAAATAATGGTTTCTAGCTATTATTCTTTAATCTTTGTTTTAGTTGTTAGAAAGAAGTTAGGTTAGGTTAACTTACGCAACTAACCTAAACCTAAACTCAAACCAAACCAAACCTAACCTAACGTACTTAACCTAACCTAACCTAAATTTCAAATTGATACTAAGAAAAAAACGTACCTTTAATAGTCCTAAAATTGTAATGTGAAAATTTAAAAAAGCGTAATTTAAATTTCTTTATTAAACAGGTTTTCAAATAAAAAAATTAAATTTGTTTTCAGTAAAATAGTTTCAAAATATCAAAATATGAAAATAACAAAATATTACAAAAATGTTACAAAACAATCATAATAGTTACAAAATAATAGAGACTGATACTTCAGGAAATATCGGTTCATTTCTATAATATTTAAGTGAGTTTTTCATATCGTCTTTCAGTAAAATTCTCAAAATTTAGAAAAAGTTACAAAGTTATAAAAGTTTTAAAAGAGTCTTGTTTAGTGGTAAGTTTCTGGCATAATTCCAGAAGCTTAACAATTAAAGAATTTTCTTAAAAAACTTTAAATATAACAACTTCTTTTCTGAACTTAGAAATTTTTGAACTTAGAAAAAATTTTTTCAGAAAAATATAAACCAGATTCAAATATAGAACTTTCCCAAATATTCGATATATATCGATGTGGGGTTTTAACGGGAAAAGAACCTATATATATATATATATATATATATATATATATATATATATATATATATATATATATATATATATATATATATATATATATATATATATATATATATATATATATATATATATATATATATATATATATATATATATATATATTATATATATATATATATATATATATATATATATATATATATATTTAAATTGAAAAATAATCATTTTGGAAATTTATAGTGCAAATTGCAAGAGTGTATATTTAGGATGTTTAAAGAAAAAAAAAATAGAGAAATTATTTAAAAAAAAAAATTTTTCAATATTAAAATGACGTCTTTGATTCTACGCCTCTAAAAACCAAAACATATTTTCATCTTCGTAGTGAAAAGTTTGTCAGATATCATTGGATGGATCATAAAGATGAAAAATATAATTTGAATTTCAGATACGATATGAATTTGCGTTTGTAAATAGGTTTACTTGTAAAGTTAATTAGAAATTAATCAAATAAGCTAGTTTTTCACATGAAATGTTAAGATTAGGGCAGGTTTCAATTTCTTTGGGACCTAATTCTTTTGTATTTGTTTGTAATGTAAATATAAGAAAGGATAAGCTAGTTTCATAAAACTCCTAGGTTTCAACTTTGTCTTTTGATGAAAATAAATAAATTTGTCCGTTAATATATGGTAATATTTTCCATTAAAGCTGTTGGTAATTATTTACTTTAGGTTGGTGACCTGGCATTTAACCGTTATTCACATTACAAACTCTAAATGTTTTTGTTATTGAAAACAAAATAGTGTGCAGGAAAATCCGATTCAGTAAATTTACATTTAGTTAAAGATAAAAATCCATTTGTAAAATCATTGGTAATAGTTTTGGTGAGGTGAATAAACTTTACGTAACTATTGCATTAAAACTATGAACTTTTAATTTACAAAAATGGTATCAAAAATGTTTAAGAGAGGGAGATTTGTAGAAGTTGGGTTTTTAAACAATTGAATTTTTAATAAAACCTGGTGGATTGGGAAATTTAAAAAAAAAGTTTTTTTTGAAATATGACTTTTTACAATATCTCTTTCTAACCTCCCCAAGCTTTAAATTTTTTTGTTGCAGTGCTATAATACAAAAAATTATTTGGGTAATTGTGGTGCAGTTCACACTAAAGTTCGGTTTAATTTTACTTTTCGGCCGCAGAAAAATAAAAACTAAGTCCACTTGATATTTTATGGGAATTAACGATAAATTGATGTAGCATCGGGTGAGGTGAGCAGGGACCACATTAGAACAACAGTCTCCGACTCTCCCTAGCAGCCACTTTTTGGAATTTTTTTTTTGTAAATCACGGCTCTATAGTCGGTATAGCACACAAAATAATAAATGTAATTCTAATAATAAAAGTTTTTAAAGTTTGAATAGCTGAGTCAGCCTGACCGTGGAGGGGTGAAGCGGACCACCATTGAGGGTGACTCGGACCATCTGTTTAAATTCGTCTTTCACGTATAAATTCAATTTTATATTTTAATTTTGCTTAATATAATAATTATCATATTAAAATTTGTAAAGTAATAAAAATGTCAATAATATTAATGATAAGAATAAAAATAGGCGTTCACCCCTCTCGGCTCAAAAATTTTGACACTTTTGAATTCGTTTTTTTTTTTTATTAAAATTTCATTATTTTTAAAAATTTTCACTTAATATAAGTAATATTTTGTAGATATAAATAGGTATACATAATAAAAATGTCAATAATAATATGTAAAATAAAACAATGTTTGTTGAGTCACCCCATCATCAATTTTTACAATGGGGTGAATCGGACCAGTTAGGCCCAGTGATTTTGCCACTAATACTGTTTGGATCAAAATTTGCTTTGCCAGTTTAAACTAACATACTCGAGTGTATCCACTGAAAAAATAATTAAAATCATCCACAATTTTCATTTTATAACGAAGTTAAGAAAAACACATTTTCAAAAGTGAAATTCTATTGAAGGACATTTTGTACCCTAATTTCTAACATTTTTAAAATATAAAAACTTTCAAAATAAAAGTGATCAAATAAAACTTGTAGTACTACCGCGTAGCTATTAAATGAATGCTGAAAAAATTTTTTTTTTTATTTATTTAAGTGGCGATATTAAAATGGGCCGGTCACCCGCCCGGCCTTCCACATTTAATTTTATATTTTTTAATTACAATATAAAAAAAGGCTACAAAAATTTTAAATGGCTAAATTTCTCTTTTTTTTAATTTTTCCTAATGTTCTTGTTTTTTTTCTGATTTTTATATATACAATCTCATTAATATTTTTTTTGATAATAGATATATCTATACGATTATATTATCAATGAATCGATTTTCTAGACAATATATATATATATATATATATATATATATATATATATATATATATATATATATATATATATATATATATATATATATATATATATATATATATATATATATATATATATATATATATAGCAAAAATTTAAGATTGTGATCAGTAGAAAATTTGAGGACACTTTCAACTATGGATCACTAAACGAGTTCGTGAAGCGTTAGTTAATTCTCTCTCTCTCTCTCTCTCTCTCTCTCTCTCTCTCTTATATATAATAATAATATATATAATATATGTATGCATATATATCTTATATTATATAATAATAATAATAATATTATTATATAACAAGATTAGTTTATTTAACAATTTTCTGCCCAAAATATACATAAGCGCAAACATAGTTATGCATATGTATGTAAAATATAATAATATCTTATTAGTCAATAAATCTTAACTATATATCTTTCTTAATATAGCATGTAACCAATATCTATATTATTATTAACATATTATATATTATATGTATATAATAACTCAATATATATATTATATATATTTAACTTTGTGTCATATATATATAATAATATATATATAATATATCATGTGTGTATGTATTATGTATTATGTAAAATGTATTAAATATATTATATATGTATTATTATATATGTATAATAATATTAATATCTTATTATATTATATATTAATATTATATTATATATATTATATGTCATATATAATATATATATTATATTATATTATAATATGTTATATATTATATTATATATGTATATATTATATATATATAATAATAATTATATATCCTATAAAAAATAGAAAGAGAGGGAATAATAATATTAATAATAATAATAATATATTCCATATAATAAAATATTAATAAATATCTGTATTTAACGTAAAAATATATATTATTACATTAATATGTTATCATATCTATTTCTTATTAGTATATTAATGTATTAATGATGAAATAATAACTTTCATTTCTCCTTACTGCTTAACCACCCTGCCATCTCTCTCTCTCCATCTCGCCTGGCGATCTCTCTCTCTCTCTCTCTCTCTCTCTCTCTCTCTCTCTCTAAGCTGTAAAATTTTCATTTTTGCTTCTTAAACGTAAAAAGAAATGCTCGAGTTTGCGTTCATTTTTGTCAAACTTAGCTCAAAATCGTAAAATATGCTCACCAAACAATGTCAATCGACAATATGCATTACAAACTCTACCAAAATCTAAGTTTTAAAGGTGCGTCTTTAGTATTCTTGAGAACCTTTGGTTGCTGTTGAATGATCTAATTCCTATTTTTTGCTTAATAGGAATTTTCTGATCCGCTTATCCAAATTTTGGGTTACAGAACTAAGAGCTAAATATGGGTATAACAAGATGCCAAATACTTCTAGAGAGACTCCACTTGTTAATCGGACAAGTTTTCAGTAGAATGTGTAAGGTGTAGCAGGAGTCGATAAGTTCTGGCCGGAACTTTTCCAAGGTTCTGGAAAGTTCTGGTTCCGGTACATCCTTAATATATATATATATATATATATAGTATATATATATATATATATATATATATAATATATATATATATATATATATATATATATATATATATATATATATATATATATATATATATATATATATATAGGGTGAGTGTTCGAGTTTTATTCTCCTTAATGTGGCGAGTTATAATTATCGCATTCCTTTCAAACTTGGTATCCCTATAGATTGTGGTGTCACCTCGTCGTAGACGAGGTTATTGTTGAAAATACGTAAATCAGTCGCAGCAAATCACCGTCCGCTAAGCCGCAGTTGTTCCCAATCCTTTTTTAGTGGAGCACCCCTAAGAATAAAAAACAGATTCCATTCACCCCTACCCTTTCACAATATATATATATATATATATATATATATATATATATATATATATATATATATATATATATATATATATATATATATATATATATATATATATATATATATATATATATATATATATATATATATATTCTATATTTTTTATTATATACTACATAAAAATAGTGTCCTGCAAGTTTCAGTAATTTTTAAAAAATTAGTTATGTACACTTTGTCTATAACATCGAAAAGTTGATAATTGGTAAAAAAAAAATTGATTGTAAGAAAATATTAGCGATATCGATTTATCAATAATCTGAAACACATTTCAACTGTGATTCTTCATCCCTACACGAACGAAACAAAGCCAAAAAGTTGTGATTTTCGTAGCATTTTTTTTTTTTTTTTATTGAAAATATAAACTTAAAATGTGCGTCAATTTGTAAAAAAGACTTCAAAGAATATTTTAAGACCATTTGTATAAATTAAATATTTATAGTTTTAATACACTACTTAGCTACATGAACTTTAGTGTGAACTACACCACAATTACCATTATTTGCTCTGATTGGTTTTAATATTTACTTCATTCTAATTCTTCTTTTAGTCCTACAGAATAATGACTCACTTATAGCCAGTATATTTATGTAATTTTTCCAATTATGGGTGATAAGGTGAATATAGAAAGTGAGTTTGCCTTTATGTGTGGCAAGTGTTTCAATGTCTTTCACTCTATTGAGGAAACTGGAACACACGTATGTGTAGACAGAGGGCAACAGAAAGCTCAGATCTTTGGTAAGATAATTTTTTTCTCAAACATATTTATTAGCAAGTTTTATTAAAGCTTATTTTCTATAATATATTATTCATGTAAAAAAGTGGCTTTGCCCCCCCCCCCTGAAGCCCTAGGATTCCACAAAAATTTTTAAGAGGTTTACAAAATAAGGTCTCTTGTAATAACATTTACAGTGAAACACACAAATATAATTGAGAATAATTTTTTTAGCTTTTTTACTATGATAAGATTTTAGAAAAACTTAGATTTTGATAGGAAGTTTTTATTTGTGATAAATTTACACTTTGATGAATGCTGAGCATGTACATAAAGCAGAATTTAAAAATATGCATTTAAAATGTTTTTAATATTTTGAAAATATGTATATATATGACAATTAGTATGGGGCAATTGAGGATATTATAAGTTTGTCTAGGACTAGCTAGCCATTGCTGCTATATGTTTGTTACATGATAAATTGTACTTTTTTTTGCAGTTGCTCAGTGGTATATTTCATTCATCCCAATGACCATGGCCTATTTCCTATTCACACAAAATATTTAGATTTTTCCCTTTTCCTTTTGTGTGTATGTTTTTTTTTTTTTTTTTTTTTTTTTTTTCTCCCATTATCTAGCATAGGCTATATGAACTATTATGAGCTTGATTATATATTAAAAATGAATTTCATATAATTGCTATAAATACCACCTCATGTTCTCAAATGGCCTACCCAATTTTCTTAATTGCTAATTGCATTATCTAGCATAGGCTGTATGAAATGAACTATTATAAGCATGTTTATATATTAAAAATGAATTTCATATAGCTAATTGTTATAAATACCACCTCATATTTTCCAAATGCCCCACCCAATTTTCTTAATTGCCCCTTTTGAAAATTTGCTTAAATAACTTTTAAAATATAATACTCACCTGATTATGTTAGTAATAAAAGCCATCTGTTAACTTTTAAGTTTTGTATTCATTTGGGTTCATTGCTAAGCAGTTGATCCATTTCTAAACAAGAGTTATTTCTAAAAATTAGTATAGCTCTAAAAGTTTACATTTAAATTGCAAATAACTTTCAGTATATATATATAACCGTATATATATTAAGTATATATATATATAATATATATATATAATATATATATATATATATATATATATATATGAGTATATATATATATATATAATACACATTATCTATTATATATATATACATTTATAAGTATATATATATGTATATAAATATACGGTAAATATATATATATATATAATATATATATATAATATATACTATATATATATAATATATATATATATATATATATATATAATATATGAATATAGGCTATATATTGAAAGAATTGCCGCACATTGTATGTTCCTGCGAGTCGTAAAAGCCGACTAAGGACGGTGGTAGTTGGGTTTACTGCCTACTACAGCTTAATTTTTTGCAAAGGAATACTAAGACAAACCTCGGCGAAGGTATTGGATCGCCGTGAAACGGCCTTCTAATCTTTCGCGAAAATTTCTAGCAATCGTATGGTACATGGAATGTCAGAGGAAAAATGTTGAGGAGAAGAGGAGAGAGGTGATTGGATGTTGAGTTTAGAAAGGGCAAATTTGATTTGCTCGCTGTGACCTGAAACAAAGATGAAAAGGAAACGTTGAAAATGAGTGGTGTGGTGGAAATGAATGAGAGGGGTGTGGAAATGATTGAGAGAGGAAGAGAAGGAGTTGCAATTTTGATGAGTGCCCTGTGGTACAAAGCTATGGTAGAACTTTGTGTGTGTTGAGTCTCTAGAATTCTAAGGTTAAATTAAAGTTTGAAAATGGTCAAAGTATGTGTGGTTGTAACGACATATGGTCCATGCTGAGGGAAACGTTAAGAGTACGAAGTTTTTTTGGAATAACTGAATGATGTTCTGGATGGGGTGAGTAGGAACAGTTACAGATTGATAGTGTTGGGGGACTCTGAGATGTTGGATAGGTGGGATCAAAAAAGGATGGTATACTACAGGTGATTTGGGGTGGCGGGCGAAAATGAGAATGGTAGGAAGGTGATTGAATTTCTGTGAAAAGAGAGTTGTATGTGTGTTGTAATACTTTCGTTAAACACAAGAGTATCCATAATATACTAGAGTTGGTGTAAGGAGAGATGGTATCGAAAAGTGAAAACAGATATGATTTTGTGTTGGTGGAAGAAGAGATGTTGAAAGTAGTGTTGATGTTAAATTCAGTTAAGGGTTAGGAATTGGATTATCGGATCATTATGTTGTTTTTATGTATAATTAAGTTAGTGGGCTTGGATGGAGAGGAAGGTGATACGAAAGGGAAAGTAGTTAAAATTAAGAGTGAAGAAGTTAAAGTGAGCAAGACAATAAGGATAAATATGTAAGAGCACTCGCTAGTAAATCGGTTGATTGAGAGTTTGAAACTGAACAAATCTGAGCAAATGAAGGAAGCAATATGTTAGTAGTGCAAAGGAAGTAATTTGGATGTGCTAAAGTAGGATATTAGAATCTCAACGTGAATGTGAAATGAAGAGGTGATGAAAGCGGTAAAGGTAAACAAGAAGCGTGGTTGAATTACTAAAATGCAAGTGATAAGTCTCAAAAAAAATAAAGTTTGAAAAAATTTAAAAGGAGGAAAAAAGAAATAACTCTCCCAGGTGCATACATAGGAGAAACGAAGAGGTAAATGAACAAGTTGGAAAGGAGGATGAATTGGGGACTTACAAGAGGGAATAAGAAGCTCTTCCGGAAGGAAGCGCGAAAGTTAAGAATGAAATAAGAGAGATCTGCTAGAAATAATGAATAAGGAATGGGTGCTTTGTAACTGAGTGAAAGTGAATGTGAGGGGAGTGTTGAAAGAACACTTCGAAAATCTGCACAATATTACACAGTAATGAAAGGTGATAGTGAATGTGTTGTGGGTTTGATGGTGCAAGAAGGAATAGGTATTTTGGGATGGGGTAATAGTAAAGAGGAGTAATGGGTAGAGTGAAAAAGTTGAAGAATGGTACATCTGCAGTATAGATGAAATTCTGGTGAAATGATCAGAACGAGGTGATTGTGATTGGATTTGGAAGTTGTGTAATAAAGCGTTTAATAAGAGTATAGTTCCAAGGGATTGAGAGAGCGGTAATAGACCCTTATATAAGGGTAAGGGGAGAAAAGGAACTGTAGAAATGTAATAGGGAATAATTTTTATTGAACGTGTTGTAGGGAAGGTATACTGCTGGTATTTTGGTCGAAAGAGTGCGTCGAGTGACTGAAGACTGATTGGTGAAGTAAAAGGAGTGTTTAGGAGTGTAGAGGATGTGTGGATACAATCTTTACATTGAAACAAACGATTGAAAAATGAGGGAGAAGAAAATAAATTGGATTTAAGTTTTATGGATTGCAACAGGTCGGTATGATAGAGTTAATAGGGAAGCGTTATGGCAGGTGTTAGTGATATTGTGTTGGTGGTAGGCTTACTGAATGGAATCAAAAGTATGTATGACGATAGTGAAGCGTGTGTAGAATAAATGGTGTCAAATGTGAATTGGTTTAGAGTTAATAGCAAGAGTGATATTAATATCGGAATGAGGAAAGTTATTCCAATTTGTATATGGATTGGGGTTATGAAAGAATTCAGTGGGGTGGCAGGAAATGGTTTAAGAATGATGGAGAAATGGAAGATGAGTGAGAGTGCCTACTATTTATATGGCGGATCGATTTTGGTTTTGTTTCGAACAGAAGAGAGTTTGAGAGGATGGTAGAGAGATTTGGCAAGGTGTGTGTAAAAGGAGGGGTTTGAAAGTATAAACGTAGATTAAGGAGTGAAGGTATTTTGTTGATGAGGGACAGTACCCAGTGGATAGTTTATTTTAGATGGTAAGCAGCTGGAAACCGGAGTCTGAGTTAAAATATTTAGGGTATGTGTTTGGATGAGAAGGGAACAGATGAATCAGAGTGTGTAGGAAAGTTGTGAATGGCGGAAGGTGGCTGGTGTGTAAATTAAATGTTGGTGAATGTAAAGGGACTAAGTCTTGAGTGCGCATGAGGGTCTACAGAGGCGTATTTGTTACTCTGTTTTAATTGTATAGGTAGTGAAGACTATGGTCTGAATAAGAGGTATAGATCTAAAGTTCAATGTGTTCAATGGACAATCTTAGGGCATTGCAGGTGTGAGAAGAATTGAGAAATTGAGGAATGAATTGACTAGAGAGTTGGTGTGGGGTTGAAGAAAGGTAAATGAGTAGAATATAATAAAGTATGTTGAGATGTTTGGTCATGTGGATAAGATGAATGATAGTCCGGTTGTTAAGCAGATGTATATAGCGAGTGTGTGGGAACCGACCGTTGGAGACCAAAGAGAAAGTGATTGAGTCGGTGAACAAATGTCTGAAAGAGAGAATTGAGTTTGGCAGAGGCGAGAATAAAGGTGCATAATAGGAGCGAATTGCGGGGTTTTGTATGGGCATGGTGTTGGCCCACCTGGGCCAAGGATGAACCCTTACATTGACGATTTACGCATAGTGAGGTCTGTCGCGGTCCCATGAGCTCTAGTGTGGATTTCTGTCTGTGACGAATTCGTCACTAATTAATGGTACATGAGGGGGCAGTAAGTGCTGGGCTTTCCTTCCGACTTTTGTCATATCTTCTACTGCTTTTTCTTTTCCGATGCATGAATGCACCTTACCCCAGTCTTGGGGCAAAGGCAAAAGAGGAAGATA
>JABUQX010102745.1:17500-42848 GCA_015478945.1 Trachelipus rathkii
AGGGACTGCTATGATGATTAATTATTGTAAGACTTTGTTTTGGACACCTTGCAGTTTTTGAATGTTGACTGTTGGATACTGTGCAGTCCAAGAAGGCGAGTGCATAGTTTAGAGATTGGTGGATGTATGTCTGTAAACATTGAAGAGGGACTCTGTGTTTGCAAGAAAGGTTGCTCTGGTTAAGTGTTTTCATTGCTATTCAATTTGCTGCGGCTCGAAAGGTAATATTGTTTGTTTATGTGGGGGGTGAATGTCATGTGTGGATTGAAAGTTTATCCAAGTATGGTGGGTTGTTTAATGAGGAGGGGGGGGAGTCTGTTGTTTGAAAGGCAATTGCTTGTGGTATTTGAATGTGTTTTGACTCTTTTGTTAGTGTTAGTAATGTGATAAGAGGATTTTTGAGGAGAGCCTGTCATTCGTTTGTTGATAGGGATTGCTTCCAATTGTTATACATATTGCTGTAGTTCTTAGTGTGCTTGTATTTATAAGGGACTTTGGGCTGTAATTGCTTAGGTAATCTGCTAACTGTTGATTTATAGAGGATGATGTAGGTTGTAGTAAATCATGCATAAACAGATTAAAGTGTGTTAGTGGTAGGATGGCTTCCTGTGGGACTTCATTATATAACCTATAGGTGTGAGAGGTGTGGTGCCATTGTATAACTCTGTGTGACCAGATTGGAAATTTGATATTATTTTCTTATCGTTGATTTTATTTCTGTATTTAAAACTTTTGTCTATTAAAGGGTAAAGTGGAACTGTATCAAATGCTTTGTTTATGTCTATTGCCACTAGGAAAGTGTGAGAGGGTTGTAGAATTTGGTTGAAACCTGTGAGGATGTTTTGTGTCAGATCAGTAAATATTAAGGTAGTGGAGTGGTTTAGTCTGAATCCATGTTGTGTATCTGAGAGGGGGATAAAGTGGGAGATTCAATTCAGGATTTAACCTCTCGAGAACTTTGGATATAGTAGAAAGTAATGATATAGGTCTAATGAGACAGGGATGTTGGGTGGTTTATTATGTTTTAGTATGGGGATTTTGTGTGTGTGTTTCCAGAATGGGGGGATAGTGTTGGTTTGCCAAGTCTTGTTAAGTATTTGGATTATAACTGCTATGGCTTTAGTTCCAAGGTGCTTGAGGTGGATATTGGATATTTTTTCCAGCCCCTTCTGCTGGTGAATTTTTGAGGTTTTTGATGGTGTTAAGTACTTCTAGAGGAGTGAATGGTTGTTTTTTGAGGTTTTTAGGTACGGTAGTTGTTAATCTGTCGGTGGACATTTGCAGGTTTATGGCTAATTTTAGAGTTGTGTGACATAAGGAGATTGCATTGATTTTTAAGGCTAAGGATTTTATTGTTTTGTTTACAGTTGGTTTTGTGGGTTGGTGGAGAGGCTGTGTTTGTGTGGTTTTTTTTTTTTATTATTTTTTAGTAAATTTTTTGTGTTGGTTTATATGGTGTATTTTGTGTTTGAGTGTACTGTTGTCAGTTTTTATTTTTGTTAATGAGTTAATTAAGTTTATTTCTGTTGTTGAAGAGTCTAGTGATTTGGTTTATTTTTGTCAAGAGGGAATTTCTTTGTTGTGTAATGTTATGTTAAGTTATAGTAGTGAAACTTATTGTGTGAAATAAGCTGTTTCGAGATCTAATGTCTTCTGTTCAGGTAGCATAATCTTATGGGTACGTTAAGTGATAAAAAACTTATAAAATGAGCAATGAAGTATTAGGGAGTGTTTGAGTTAATAAGAAAGGAAGTAAATGAAAAGATAAATGAGTGTTGTGTTCAAAAATGGTTTGGTCAATCGAGGAAAGGATGATGGTTACAGTGAATGTATACGAGTAAGTGTGTTGGAATCGGAGACCTAGAAAAGTGGATTGAGCCACTAAAGTGTGGCTGAAGGATAGGAATATGAATTTAGCACAAGCTAGTAGAATTGGTGCACAATAGGCAGTTTAGTGGGTGGTTTTTCTGAGGGGGAAATGGTTGCGGTCCTGGCCTTGAAATGAACCCTATACGACTGAAATGAATGCACAGTGATGTTTGTCTGTTAGAGTGGAGAAGCTCAGGATTTAATTTGTCTGCACAGTCTCACTTAGGGTATGGGGGGCTGACTTTTTTATTTGACTAGGTCATGCCTTCTGCTGAACTATTGTTTCGGTGTATGTTGTGCACCCCCCACCACTTAATTATGGCGTGCCAGGGGAGTCATATATATAATATATATATAATATATATATATATATATATATATATATAATATATATATTATATATATATATATATAATGATATAATATATATATATATATATATATATATATTATATATATTTATATAATACGGTATATCTATATATATATAATATATCTATAATATATATAGTATATATATATATATATAATATATAATATATATATATATAATTATATATTATATATATATAATATATATATATATAATATATATACGGTATATATATATATATATATATATTATATATATATATATATAATAGATATATAATTATATATATAATATATATATATATATATATATATATAATGAGTATATAATATATATATCATTTCAGAACTGCAAGAAAGCTACAATTACAGCAGAAGTTCTAAGAAGTGGAAGTCGCCTTATAAGCAACTCCTGGCAACTGCACTGATTGTGAGTGAAAAGGGAAATATTTGATTATGAAACCATTGAAGGTATTGAAGACATAACAAGGAGCTTGATATAGAGAAATATGAGAGGGAGAAGAAAAAATGAATATGAAATTATTGAAGATGAAGAAAAGACGCAAGCGGAGAGTTAAACAATAGTGAATATATTATTGGAGACGAACTGGTTCGGGATCCATACTTGTAAACTGGAACTAATTTATATACTTTTAAGGATACATTAGTAATAATTTTTTGTTACATATGTTGTTTATAGTTTGTATAAAAATTTAAATTCTTAATATATATTTTGTTTGTCTTATATTAATATAATGAAAAAAACTAAAATTTCCTTTAATGTCTTTTTGTTCCAATTTTGATCAACACAGGTGACTAGTAGGAAATCCCAACCTTTGAAAGGGCGTTGAGTCACTGCTGCACCACAAAGCCCATTATTATTATTATAATTATTATTTTATTATTCATTATTTAATTATTATTATTATTATGTATATATTATTATTATTTTATTAATTATGTATTTTTACTATTATTTTAATGATATCAAGTTTGAAGTTTTCTATCATTTTCATTGATTCTCTTTTCTTCTTTTTTTCCTCAATCCCCAACTTAGATCTTTAAAAAACTTTTAAAGAGGTGTACTAGAATATAAATAATCCTTGATATTTTTCCTGACTCACTGTAAATTCATCTGCCCTTCCACATAGAAAATTTTTTTTTTTTTTTTAATTAATTTATGAAGCTGGTTTCAAAAATGTAATTAGATTTCTTCCATCATCATTAGACTTTGATAAGTTTTTGCTGGATTTATTGTAAAGTGATAACTCTTAAGCTGAGATTTCAAATCCGTATCTATACCAATTGATTACTTTTATTTATAATGATTCCTATTTCCTAATAAAAGTCTTATGTGACAATCGGGAAGGTTCTTTTAAACAAATAGGGCTTTAAACTATAAAAAAAAAAATCGTCACCACCGTTCTTTTGGTAATTCCATGGATGTGTTTTTTAATATTTTGTCAAAATTGATTTCTCATAGAAGAACAAAGTTATTACCCTTGCAATGATATTTTAAATCTCTTTTTGCTTAATCTTAAACCATTCATTTTTTAGTTTTCGTTATAAACCCCCCTGTTGTGGTTTTGCCAAGTTTTGTGAACTACAATTTTCTCAAATGATAAATTTTTTTAAAAACATTAATCAACATTTTCAAAGGTTTTTCTTAACTGGCAAACTAAAATATTTTTTATCTTATTATCAAAATGGAGGTGTATTTTTTTTTTTTTTTTTAACAGTTTTGTTGACCTTGCAGAGCTCCTTTTATACACTGAATATTTTTATAATAAATTCCGTATAAAAAAATACATAAACAACGAACATTTTAATAGGTAGTTCGTATTCATATAGAAAGTCCATACTATTCAACCTTATTTGCATTTCTATTTATAATTTACTCATTTAATAAAAAACTTGTTTCTGAAATATTTAAAATTTAAGTTTATTATTATTATTAAACTTGCTTCTAACAATACTCAATATTACATAAGTATTTTTTCCAATCTAATACTAGATTCACAACATGAGTATGCTATCTCAGCTCATGCATTCAATTTCATTTCCAAGTTTAATTTCTATATCTTTTCCTATTAACCATGGTCTTTATCCATTAAAAATTTCAGTAATTAATACACAAAATTCATTTCTAATTGTTAACGAATCTCTATACCACTACAAAAAAAAAAGAAGATTTTATTCAATTCATATTTAATTACCTTCATTCTTTTTAATTCTATCAACCCCTTTCTTCCTTGTGTACTCCAATAAACAAATATCACTTCTAGGTAAATTAAACAAATATATATATATATTATATATATATATATATTATATATATATATAAATAAATATATATATAATATATATATATATAATATATATATATATATATAATATATTATAGTTCTTCTTCTTCTTCTTCACGCACTCATTAAAGATATATATATAGCTATATATATATATACTATATATAATTATATTTATATATAATAATATATATATATATATATATATATATAATATATATAATATATATATATATAATATATATATATATATATATATATATATCTTTATCTTCTTATCTTTTTTAATCTTCCCTCTTTGCCCCAAATGGGGTAAGGTGCGTGTCTGCATCGAAAAGAAAAGCAGTAGAAGAATATGACAAAAGTCGAAAGGAAAGCACAGCCTTACCGCCCCCTCTGTACATTAATTAGTGAGAACTCGCCACAGACAGAAAATCCACCCTAGACTTCATGGGACGCGCGACAGACCCTCCACTATGTAAATCGTCAAGTGTAAGGGTTCATCCTTCAACAGAATAACACCCAACCCCCATACAAACACCCGCATTC
The DNA here is from genome assembly GCA_015478945.1 of Trachelipus rathkii. NCBI lineage: Eukaryota > Metazoa > Arthropoda > Malacostraca > Isopoda > Trachelipodidae > Trachelipus > Trachelipus rathkii. The sequence continues at coordinate 22,597 of JABUQX010102745.1, forward strand.
TCTCGCTATCATGCACCTTATTCTGCAGCTCTTCCAAACTCACAATTTCTCTGTTTCAGACATTCGTTCACCTACTCAATCCATTTTCTCTACCAACATCCTACCAGCGGTCGTTTCCCAACACACTCCCCACTATACATCCCAACCGACTACAATTCATCCTTTCCACATGACCACCCATTCAACATACTTTCATTTATTCCTCATTTACCTCTCACTCATCACACACCACACAACCTCTAATATTCAACTCCTCATTTTTTAATTCTTTCACACCTAAGCATGCCCTAAATTGTCCCATCTGAACACATTGAACACATCAATAGCTCTATACTCTTATTACCGCCAAAGTCTCATACCATACAATATGCGACAGGCAACAACATATCGCCCTCATGTAAGACTCTAGCGGCATCTCAAGACTAGTCGTCTTTAACATTCACCAACGGATTTAATTGCAGCCAAGCACCTTCCCTGCCATTCACGAACTTTCCTACTACAGTCTCTGCAATCATCCGTTCCCTTTCTCATCCAACACCATGCACCCTAAATATTTAAACTCAGACACTTGCTCCCGCTGCTCATCAATCTAACTAACTCACACTGAGGACATGTCCTCACTCACCAACCATAACCTTACCTTATCTACGTTTTAACTTCAAACAGCCCTCCTTTTACACTCCATGCCAAATCTCTCTACCAATCCCTCTTCAAACTATATTCAGCCAACATACCGCATAAATAGGTAGGCAAACCCTCCACTCCTCTCCATTCTCCATCAATATCTAGACAAAACTCCCGACCCCCCATCTTCCTGCCATCTCCCACCTCAAAATTCTTTCAATAAACCCATCCTATACATATCTACCAAGGAGACATAACACAACCCTGTCTCACTCCGCTAATAATATTGACACCATTTTTCTTACACACGCTTCACTTATCGTTCAATAACATACTTTTGATTCCATTCAGAAGCCTACCACCAACACCATATATCACTAATGCCTGCCATAAAGCTTCCCTATTAACTCTATCATACGCCTGTTGCAATCCATAAAACCTAAATATAATTTATTCTGCTTCTCCCTCATTTTCTCAATCATTTGTTTCAATGTAAAGATTTGATCCACACATCCTCGTCCATTCCTAAACACACCTTGTTCTTCACCAATCAGTCCTTCAGTCACGTCTGACGTTCGAACGCAACTCTTTCAAACCAAATACCAGCATAATACCTTCCCTACAACACTCAATAAACTTATTCCGCTATAATTTCTACAATTCCCCTTTTCTCCCTTACCTTAATATAAGGGTACATTACCGCTCTTCTCCAATCTTGGAACTATACCCTCCATAAACGCTTTATACACAAGCTTTTCAAATCCAATCAATTCACCATCTGCCTCCTCTTGATCATTTCGCTAGTAATTTCATCTATACCTGCAGATTTACATTCTTCAACTTTCTCACTCTTACCATTACATCCTCCTTACTAAACACCTCATCCCCAAAATACCTATTCCTTCTTCACGCACAAACCACACAAAACATTCACTAACACCGCTCATCATTACTGTTAATTTGGCAATTTTCGAAGTGTTCTTCCACACTTCCCTCACATCCATTTCACATCCCCAAAAAGCACCATCCTATTCATTTATCAAATTGAAAGTATTCTCATTCTTAAACTTCGCGCTTCCTTCCAGAAGAACGCTTCTATCCCTTTATGTCCTCATTCACCTCATTCCAACTGTTCAATTACATCTTGTTTCTCCATCGATCACACGTTTAGTAATTTCTTTTTTCCTACTTATATAATTCCAAGCATCTTTCTTTTGAAACTTCAATCATTTGCTTTTATAGTACATTCAACCACGGCTTCTTTTTTACCTTAACCGCTTCATCACTGACTTCATTCCACCCATTCGCTGTTGAACATTCCTAACTTCCTACTTAGCACATCCACATACTTCTTTGCACTACTAACAATTTGGCTTCCTTCATTTGCCCCAGATTTGTTCCAGTATCAACTTGTTCACATTCAACCGTATTACTAGCGAGCGCTCTTACATACTTGTCCTTATTGTCTTTGCTCACTTAAACTTACTCACTCTTAATTTTAACCTACTTCCCTTCGTATCAACTCCTCTTCATGCCAAAGCCCACACTAACTTAATTTAGCATAGAACAACATAATGATCCGAAATCCCATTCCTAAACCCCTCACTGATTAAACAATCCAACACATACTTCAACATTCCTTCCTCTTCACCAACACAAAACAATCATACTTTTCCATCTTCGATACCATCTCTACTACACCAATCTAGTATGCTTATGGATACTCTGTGTTTAAAGAAAGTATTGCTTACACACATACCTCGTCTTTTCACATAATCAATCACCTTCCTAACCACATTTTTTTCCCTCAAAAATTTTCACCGCCACCCAAACCACCTGTTATTCCATCCTTTTTTGATCACCTATCCAATCACTTAGGTCACCCCCCAAACACATCTGAAGCTCCTACTCACACCCATCCAGAACATCATTCAAATTACCCAAAAATCGTACTCTCTTCAACGTTTTCCTCAGATGGACCATACGTCACAACACACATAAACTAGACCTTATCAAGACCACTTACAATTTAAACCATTAGTAATTTCTAGACTCACACACACAAAGTCTACCATAGCGTTGTACCAAGTCACTCATCAAAAATTGCAACTCCTTCTCTCCCTCTCTTCCCTCTCTCATGTCTCTCCACACCAGCACGCACACATTTCACAGCACACCACTCAACTTCACCTTTTCCTTTCAATCTTTGTTTCAGTCACAGTAGCGAGCAAATCAAATTGCCCTTTCTAAATACATCCATCACCTCTCTCCTCTACTCCTCATCATATTTATTCTCTATATTATATATATATATATATATATATATATATAATAATATATATATATATATATATATATATATATATATATAATATATATATAATATATATATATATATATATATATATATATATTATCCATTATTGTATTATTATTATTATTATTATATTAATTATTATTATTTATAATTATAATTATAATTATAATTATAATTATAATTATATATCATCTATCTATAATATATATATTATATATTAATTATATATACTACTACTACTACCTAATAATAATCATTATAATAAATAATAATATATATAACTTATAATACTAATAATAATAAAAAATAAAAAAAATTACCATAATGAATAAATAAACAAAAAATAATTCTTTTTCTGACAAATTTGTACTTCATGGAAAGATTGTAAATTATATATTTTGTCTATTTTTAAAGCTTCGCACATGCGAATGGCGAGAAGTAGTTTGCAAATAACCTGGTGGACATGAATCATAATGATTTATATGAAGATAACAAAGACGTTGAGGTATAATGAAGGAGATGGATGATTGTTTGTAACTTGCTTAAGTTTTTTATTGTTTGATATATAGCAAAAAAAAAATTTATTGATATAATCTAATGCAATATAATATAATGTCTATAATATTATAAATCTAATTTCTTCACGTTAAATAATAAATTTAAAGTTTTGGAAGCCGCTAATGTGTTCAATGATAGGCAACAGGGCCAGGGTTGGTTCCTTCGCCTGAAACCTTAGGTACAACTACCTAGAGTAATTACTCTCTAGAACAGGGTAAATGCTTTTAAATTTGTGTCTATTGATATCTTTTTTGTTCTATTTAAAGTATTTGAGCAATAAGAAGCTACGAGACTTTAATTAATTAACGTTGAATATAATTATAAAGATAATCCATCCAACAAAAAACAAAGAGACTTAGGGTACTTCAGGTGGGAAGGAATCGTCAACATTATGACAAGAGATGCATTCAAGTTCGTATCTCGTAACTTAATTTTGGTATTTGATTTTTTGAGTTGAATTATGTCTCTCTCTCTTTTTTTTTTTTCTTTTTTTACGCGCGCGCGCGCACAGGATTTTCATATTTATTTTTAATTTTGCTGTTTAGGTATTCAACACTTCAGGTTGAGGCAAGATGGAGAATGCTTGTTACAACTTACAAATCTATGATTGATCATAACATCATGCCTACTGTTGAACCTATTGAAGCCGCATTCCATGAACGACTGAAGCTCTTAATTAATTATGAACCGAGAAGAAGGAAAGATTACGAAACGCAATACAAAGGAAAGAAAGTAAAGCTTGGTAAGTTTTTTTCCTTTTTTTTAATAGTTCTATTACCAAGAAGTAGGGTTGGCCTACGCGCCGAGTGCGGTGCGGTGTCGTTTGATACGGCACACAGTTTCAGTGTCTCGGTGCGGTGCAGATAACTCTCTTATTCGTTTAACCGTACACATAACTCATTCGGTTAACCGTACCCATATATATTGTAGATTTGTAAGGCTATTAGGGGAATTGCATATATCTATGAAAACATTTTTTTTTTGAAATATTATGGAGGAAAATTTTATTAAAATAATTTTACTAATGAGGTCGAAGTCCTGTAACGCCTTAAAGAAAATGTAAAAATAATATTTTTAAGCAAGAATAATGTTGCATTTTATTGTTCTGTTAAACTGGGAGTATTGTTATAGCGTTTCTTGAAAAGAAAATGCTTTTGTAGTGATATTATTGCTGCTATTATTACTATTAGATGCGATTTTTACTGGCATATATTTGATTATTGTAGCTGATTACTGTTTAATTTAGAATCGTATTTAAAGGTATTAACACTTATTACAAGGACCAATGGTGAAAAGGAATCACCTTGGAATATCATTTGCATTATGTGACTAATCTCATGTCCTCTTTATGATAAGATAATCAGTAATTACTCAGTTACAGATCATAAAGTTCCTAAGCATTTGACAAAATTTGAAGAAAAGAACATTTTGGTTCTATCCATTTGTTTTGATTTAAGACAGTATCAACGTTATGTTTGCTTTAGAGTTGAAATGAATACTAATTTTGATAAAAGTAAATAGGTTTGTTATGATAATTTTATCGTGGTTTACCAGCAAAGTCATATTTTGGATATTTACTCGTAGGCTATTTATTAGTGAGATTATTTTTTTGGTGCTGTTTATTATTTGTAATTCTCCCCTTTTTCATTTATTAAAATTTTAAGAAATTTAGTAGATTAAGCTGAATTTATTCTGAAAGTTTATAATGTTTTAAACAGCTCTTTTTCAGAAAAAGTTCCTGAAAATGGGATGAACCATTTATTCAGTCCTATAAGGGCAATTCCTATGAATTTTAGCATTCCAGTGTAAAAATTCGAAGTTTGGGAGGATTAAATAAGGTATGATTGTCTTTTATTTTTGTATTAATTTATTTTGGAGGATGAGATAATTTGATGTTAAAATTAAGGTTCAGATGTTTTGTATTTTAAACCCAGTAATTCAATTTAAATCAAAATTCCTGAAATACATTTTAAAAACTAAGTTTTTTACCTTTTACTATTTTTTCTGATTTAAAAAAGTATTTAATTTTATTTCTACAATTATGTTGTTTCCCTAATTTCCCCATCGGTTACGACTAACTTATTTTATGCTTTTTACAAAATAATGGAGATATTTTTTTGGCCACGTTAAAACTGTTGAAAGGGTGTTACAACACAACTCCATTCCTGGAGCTATCAAGAGAGAAGGGCCTCATTTTAAGGAGCTTTCAGAAATCTTCAATTTATACGGGTTTTGGCCTCATGTGAGAAGGAAGAGGAAGACGTCATTTGAGAAACATCACAGGAAATGCGCGCAGAGGCTTCGTAAGTTTTTTTTTTTTATTCTTTCCAATAATAGTTATATGAAATGTGAATAAATGTTTTACAATTTTAGGAGTTGGATTTTAATTTGAGGTTTTAATTAGTGAAGACTCGAAGTCTTAAGATTCATAATTTTGTAGACGGTTTCTGGAAGATTATTTGGTATATAAATATAGAACGCCTCGTGGCGTAGGAGGTTGAATTGCCGACTCTCAATGCGCGAGAGGACGTTGGTTCAATCCTCCGCGTAGCAGTTGGGAGTTTATCTCATGGGGGCAAGAAATTAAAAACTCGACTGCGAACACGTTGGTGCGCTGGTTTGGGATAGCCGGCCTTAAAGTTTTGATTTCCTGTAGTTACCCTGTAGTTTGTGTTACCCTCTGAAAAAGGGATAAAGCATGTTAAAAGGAAAGTTGTTGTTTTTTCTTTATGTTTTAAAGACTCCGTCAGTTTTGATTTTGATTTTTTTTTTTTTTTTTTTTAGTATATGATCCTAACAGTCAATTTAAGGTGTGACGGAATGATTCAAAAATATATAGGAACAGTTACGTTTAGACTCCGTCAGTTTTAAATTTTTTTTTTTTTTTTTTAACATAAAGGAATACCCAAGGGTAAACCGCAAAGATGGCAGGAGTCGGGGTCTCTCGGCCTTCTGGGGAACGACAGGTAGGACTATTTCCCCCCTCCGGGAAGGTCTCCGAACCCCCGCTCTTGGTATTTGGGTGTCGCGGGGGTTCCTTCCGCCCCTCCCGCCTACGGGTATGGAAAACGTCCCCCCCTCTGTCCCCCGTCGTCGGCTCGAGCCCTTTTTTTTTTTTTTTTTTTTTTTTTTTTTTTTTTTTTTTTTAATAAGTTTTTTATAACGCTAATTCCAAATATATAATTGGTTTTTTCTGTACGTCTCGTACTTTTCGAGATATTTCATTTATGAAAAATTTTTTTTTTTTTTTACATTTTATAAATAGCTTTATACGCTGATTTCAAATATGCAATGGGTTTTTCTGTAAGTGTCGTACTTTTTCGAAGATATTTTAATTTTAAAATTTTATTGATAAAAATGTGATTTTTTAAAATAATTATTTAAAAATATTTTCGAACTTTGAATCATGTCCAACACCACTGAAATTCATTGTTACTATCATATAGTAGCAATATGTTAAAAAAAAAAAAAAGAAAAAAAATCAAAACAGACGACGTCTTAAAACATAACAGGGCCGTTTTTTATCATAAATATATATATTAGCCTTTCATTTTAATTTTTTTTAACAATAGGTACTTTATTGACCCTAAAGTTCAATTTTCAGGTATTGTGGGTTTAATTAAATATTTATCCTGGCATATACTTATTTTAAATTATTATTTTGTGGCTCAACTTCAACCCTTAGCAAACAAACTGTCTTCATATTTCTCTCTTCATCTCGTTATCTATAGCAGTATTAGCATCCCAACTCCCGCGAAAGAATATGAGTGACAAGCAATATTATTTTTTTATAAATGTATTTTTAATTAAGCTTTGCATTAGGCCTACTGTTTTTAAGTAACCGTACAACATTTTGATAATTATTGATTATAATAATTGTATTTAGTTGCTTTGAATAATATTAATTAATAAAATGGAATTTTCGTTTCTTTCTGACTTGCCCCCTCACCGTCGAAAAACGGTTGCCGGCAACTAATATACTATATATATATTATATATATATAATATATTATATATATATATATATATATATATATATATATTATATATTATATATATATAATTTATATATATATATATATATATATATATATATATATATATATATATATATATATATATATATATATAAAACAAATATATATATATATCAAAATCTATATATAAAATATAAAATCTAATATTATATTAAATGATATAAAATTACCTTTTAAAGTTTCTAGTTGTTCATCAAAAAATAAAAGGAGAAGGACAGTAAGTCTGTCAGTAAGTCAAAAAGTTATAAACAAGTTTATGTAAAGTCAGTCCTTTTTTAACAGGTAATTGGCAACATAACATTTCCTTGAAGACAAATATTCCATTCAATAAGTTATATACAAAAATATATAAATTTTCCTTTAATCATATTATACAATAAAAATGAAATTATATAAATATTTATATCCAAAACTTATTCATTAATTTGTTCCACTTCTGAAACAAAAAAAATAAAACTTATTAATTACTTATCTTAAACATATGTACGATACAGAGAAGATGTAAAATGGCCTCTTGCGTGTAGTGTTCCACAATGAACACACCTGTAACAAGTATATGATATAATTTAACTTTTATTTTTTTCACCCCTTAATTACATCCCAACCCTTTCCTCAATTCCAACAGATATTTTCTGTTATTTTTCTTGTTAAGCAAGAGCTACCTTTCAGTCTTGAATTCACCCACTCAACTGATTGAACTACAACTTTTTTCCATTTTCTTTTTAAATCGCTAATTCCTATCCTAAGTATCCTATTCTTAACCCCTTTTGTAGAATTGATGCTATCCTTTAAGGACTTGCAGTCAGTCATTGCTATTATGTTTAGGTTGTTTTTATTTGCTGTTAATTCTTCCCACAGATATTTAATATATTCCCCCCACTCAGTAGCCTCTACCATGCTCAAGGTTTCGGCTGACAAAGTGGAACTTACAACTCTTTTAGCCACTTTAGATTTCCATAATAATGGACAAGTATTGCCCACCGTGTCTTTTACTCTTATACAATACCCTATCTGAGTTCTGCCTCCACTTATGTTGCCAAAAGAAGCATCTGAATATACCTCCAAACGCATTCTTCCTTTCTTAAGCTTAGGTATTCTCATTTTAACTTCTTCTCTTTTTGCTCTTTCTGCAACCCTTATTAAATCATTATAGTTTTCTACTGTAGCCTCTTTCATATTTCTTCCTAGAAAGCTCACCTCAAAACTTAAATCAGGACGAGTATTCTGTGATAAACCAGTTTAATTTTCCTAACAGAGATCTATACAAAGTCATCTCTTCTTCATTCAACTTTTCATCCCTTTTTTTCTTGTTTAACTGCCTTATTACTAACTTATCTCTAGCATAACTATTCTGACTTAATACAATATCACCATTCTTCTCTTGCATTACTTCTATTCCCAAATATTTAAAAACCTCACTTTCTTCCCTTCCAACTTTTAATTCTTTCTTGACTTCAGATATAATCTTATCATCAAACTCTTTATTACCACCATAAATGAGATCATCCACATGGATGCCCATTATTTCCATAAACTTCACCATTCTTTTCCCATTTAAATATAGTATTATCTATTTACTCCTTTTACCGCCAACTTTCATCAACACTTCAACTAGGCTCTCGTACCATTATTCTGGCTGCATCTTCCAGCCCCATACACTGTCTTTTTTAGTTTCCAATAATTTAAAGTGGTTCACACCTCATAAGGCGGTTTTTTATGCAACACTTCCTCTCTCCATCACTTTCCTTGCAAAATTATGCTGTTTTCACATCAAAGGTCTTTACCTGCCATTCGTTCATATTTATTATGGATAACTATTATCTTCAAATCCTTCTCCTGAAAAAGTCGGGAGCTTCACAATTCTTCTGTTTCCAGATCCTCTTTCTCATAAAAACCCTTTCACAAAACTAATCTTGCTTTCCATACATCTTCCCACCTTCTTTCTCCTTTCTGTAACTATCCATCTAGTCTTAAGAATCTTGTTCCCTCCATTATCGTCTACTTCTTCAAATACATTATTTTCTTTCCAACTATCAATCTATTCTCCTTGCTCTTTAAATTTTTTTCCATTGGTCAGATTCATTACTGTTAAAGTACAAACACGTTTCTCTTCTCCTTCACATGAAGGTTACGATTCTTTAGAGTCTTCTCGTTCTTCCATTCATATTCTCTTAAGGTCTGCCCAAAAACTCCTCTCAGAGCTAAATCTTAACATAATAAGTACCATCATATTTACCTCCTTCTTTTTCCTCCTAAACTCATCACTTTTCACTCTTCTCCACCATTCTTCATTATCATGTTTTATTCGATAATTTTTTCCTTTTTTCATGTTCTAAGGATCAATTACTTCCTCTTCGTTAATCTCCTCATTTCCTTCAACTCTTTTTTTCCCCACATTCCTTGGTAAACTATCCCTTCTCTTTCTTTCTTCTTCTTCTTCTTCACTTCTTCTCTTCTTTCTCTTCTTCTTCTTCTTCTTCTTCTTCTTCTTCTCCTCTTCTTCTTCTTCCTACTTCTTTCTTTCTTCTTATCTCCTCATATTCCCTCTTCCTCCACTCCTCTTCGTTTTTTCTGTATTTTGGTTATATGTATCTTATTAACTTCTCTGATTAACGCTCCATGCTTTACCATGACTATTTGCCATTTGTTCATTGGTCCCTATCCAATGTATCACATTCTCTTCTCCTTTTTCCAACATCTTGATAGCTGCTATGTCTATCTGTAGTCTTTCGTTTAACACCTCTGATGTGGAATATATGGCTTTGTTCAAGGTTTTACTATCTATCTTAAACCACCATTTGAACTTCCATTAGTTCTTTTAGTTTTGCTCCTTCTATTTCTTCCTCTAGTTCAGTAGGACTTAGCCTTTCAAACTCATGTTTACCTCTGTAGAGAATCCCAAACACTTTCTGATTGGGAGAATAGCCACCACTCATTATTCTATCATTCTTCGCACTGACCATCCACATTAATATCCAATCTCTTCCTTTAACTCCATCTTCCTTTAATTTTCTCATTCCTTCCTTCAAAATACCAACTGTCTTTTCACTCTTTCCGTTGCTCCAAGGATTCTCACTCGCCGTGCATAATATTTCAATACCCCATTTTTCTGTGAATTCAATTATCTCTTCATTTTGAAATTCTCTTCCACCATCAGTTATTATCTTTTGTGGAGCTCCAAAATAACTTATCCATTTCTCCATCACACATTCCAAAATACTTGAGGGTTTCTTATCTTTTAACCACTTAGCTTGACAATAGTGGGTTGCCCAATCACCATGACTAGAAACTTTCTCTTCTTAATTCCCCTATGTCCATCCGATAATACTTCTTGAAAAATTTTTGCTAAAGGAAGTCTAGCTATAAGGTTCTTTCAGGGTTTTTTTATATTTTTTACAAGTCTCACAGCCATTACAAATTTCTTTTTAAAGTTTTCTAATCTTTTCCTTCTTCATCCTCTGATAATTAACATCATGGATTCCAGGCTTTGCAAATCATTTGTTGCAGTTTTTTATCATATGCACAATGACCAAATTGCAAATGCAACCGTTTACAATTCTTCTTCCACTTTTCTTCATCATTAATACTTACTTATTTTTTCACCATTGTCAACCACACTTTCCTTCATAATATTCCTTTCTTAATTTTATCTTATATGGCCTTTGTTATCTATATTTATAGTATTTTTTTTTGTTTAATAAAGAGTTACATTCAAAGATATTTATTTACAAAATCTATCCTAGCACCAAGCCTAAAACTGTAGTCCCTATTAACCACGGAAATTACCTTCTACTACTTCAGTTTCCAGTAATGCATTACTATTGCCCTAGAACTATCGGTAATTAAAAATTTCCTTTCCATTATATTCCTATCTCCCAAGATAAACAATAGTTGATTTTACTTTTCTTTCTGATCTCCCTCATCTTCTCCAGCTCTTTTCTATTGAGTGTTGATAAAATTGCTCCTAGTCATATAATTCACCCACGACACTATTCTTACATCCTGTATCAACAATCGCACTTATTATATCCCAATTGTCCTCTTCTTCAATGCTCTTTTCTCCTAATAACACTATCTCTTTTGTTAACTTTTTCCTTTCGTTACATACATTAGCTAAATGTCCTTTTTCTTTACATTTATAGCATTCTTTGTCTTTCATCCAACAGTTATCAACCACATGACCTTTCTTACCACATCCATTACATTCTTTATCGATTTTCCTATATTCTGGACAAAACTTTTGCACATGTCCTTCTTTCTTACAGTTATAACAAGTGAATTTCCTTTCTGAATTTTTATTCCTATCTCCACTGTACCACACCTTATTTTGGTTATGGTAACTCTTTCCCATAATACCTATTAATAGGCTAGTTACTTTGTTATACGAAATGTCGCCTTCCATTGCTCCTAACATTATTTTCTCCTCATTTTCTGATAACTTGCTTCTTCCCAATAACAAACCTCCTTTATGTTCATCACCTAGATCTGTCATGCCAGCTGCTGTGCATCTTCTTAAGGCCACTTCAAACCTACATACAAAGTCTTGTATTTCTTCATAATACCTCTTTCTATTCTGAAGAAAGGCATTCATACTATCCATCTTTTTCCCTTTTTCCTATCACTACCTAATTCTTTTCTAGTACAGCTCATTATCTTATTTACACATCGCTACAACCTACTCGTCTCTTGGTAGACCTCCCACAAGCTCCCAAGGTTCTCCACATAGTGCACTTCTGATCGTTAGCCCTGAATATTTGTCTATATTTTTGTTTCTCCAAATCCAATCTTCAACCTTTCCTTTCCACTCTAAGAACTTCTCTTTCTCTCCATTAAAAACAGGACACTTCTCACTCCTTTTGTTCCTATCATTGCTTTCATCGTCTGAGCCCATGTCTCATAAAGGTTCTATTAATGAATAAGAATTGAAACAAATATCTATATCAAAATCTATATATCAACTATAAAATCTTATATTAAATGATATAAAATTACCTTTTAAAGTTTCTAGTTGTTCATCAAAAATATGAGAAGAAGGACAGTAAGTCTGTCAGTTAGTCAAAAAGTATAAAACAAGTTTATGTAAAGTCAGTCCTTTTTTAACAGGTAATTGGCAACATAACATTTCCTTGAAGACAAATATTCCATTCAATAAGTTATATACAAAAATATATAAATTTTCCTTTAATCATATTATACAATAAAAATGAAATTATATAAATATTTATATCCAAAACTTATTCATTAATTGGTTCCACTTCTGAAACAAAAAAATAAAACTTATTAATTACTTATCTTAAACATATGTACGATACAGAGAAGATGTAAAATGGCCTCTTGTGTGTAGTGTTCCACAATGAACACACCTGTAACAATATATATATATATATAATATATATATATATTATATATATTTCCCTATATATATATATTATATCTATATATTATATATATATATATATTATATATATATATATACTATATATATATATATATATATATAAATATATATATATTAATTCCTGAATTAAAAAATAATAACTCACCTAAAAAAATATCTGAAGTGAGCAAAGAAATTTAAGCTTCTTGAAAGATCGAAGATTAAAGAATATTATAAGCTTAGTATTAACAACTAACTTAGGTATTATACCTCTCGCTTCATTTTATATGTGAAAATATAACAAAGATGGATCCTTGTTTGCTTTAAGCTACATAATAAAATTACTACTATGGTAATTTGATCAAATACGTAAAGCAAAGGTCACGACCGCCTTTTAACTTAAAACGATAAACGAAATAAATTACATTTAAAGACCTCTTCTGTTCTGAAAGAAGATATAAGAAAAATTAATTCACTGATATTAAAATTAAACTTAGTCGTCACTAAACAAATAGTCTTAAGGAAAGTTGGAAATGCTTCTTCAAGATCGACGTCACTCCCTTTCCTGTAATTATAAAATACATTGGAAAATTTATAAGATTTAGTCACTAAACCATTTTTCCTCTCTCTCTCTTCTTCCTCTCTGCTTCTTTCAATCCATAAAACTGCCTTCTTTAACCCTTCCATATTTGTTGTCCTTGTTCTTTCGGAGATGATATATAAACTGTTCTTTAAGTTTATCTCTTGTAGATATTGCTGTCTTAATATCGCATTTGTTTCACATTTCCCACCATCATCTTTATGAATATCCTATACATATATTTTAATGTTTCAGTGGCACATTGGTGCGTCCCCTGTAGAGATATTCTCGATCTTTTGCTTCTAAACATATCACCACTAGCCTTGCCTTACAAACCCTTCTTCCTTTTTTCATTTATTCTGTTACTATCCATCTGGTGTTAATACTTTTTGACTTCCTCTATTTACACCTCATTTTCAACTCATTTTCATCCTGCTTTCCAACTCCTTTACCTTTGCTTCTAATACCTTTTTGTGTTCAAAATTAGCTAAAAATACTTCCTCATGTATACCTGTAATGTTTTGCCATTGCTTAAAATCAATCCAGGTTTTTTGGCCTGTTCGTAAATTCTCCAAATTGTAAACAACCTTATTCCAAAATCTTGCTTGTAGCTCTTACCCGCTCATCCTATTATTTTTACGAACTTTTTTTTTTTTTTTTTCGCTGGCCTCCTATTTATGTGATCTCTCTATGCCTTATGCGTGGCTAACATCAAATTTCTCTTTTAACACCCTTTCTTCATTTTGTCTTTCTAAGATTGATGGTTGTCATTGTTTATCACGATAGGAATACATATTCCTTCCAATAAGTAATTGGCTTGGCAGCAAAATCCACCTTTATCACTAAACTGTGTTTGGCAGCTAATGACCAATTTGAAACATACTTCTTTTGTAACTTCTTCCTCTTTTAGTTTCTCATTGAATCTTTAATAAGACCTACCATTTTTTCACAATTCACATTGCTCCAAGGGCTCTCAGCTGGAGTACTCAATAGTCCTTATGTTAAAGTCCTCTCAGGCCAAAACTTTTCACCTCCTTGTTTTGAAATTTCAATCTTTTGTCTGCAATTAATTCCCTGTTTCTCCTAAATACTCTGAAGTCCATCTTCCAATTCATTTCTCAGTGAATCTCTTCACCATTTTTTAATTTTTTACCCCAAGCACCTTGACACTCAAAAATAAGTTTTTAAATTTCTCATAATCAAAATTCATCTTTACCTTCCATGGTTTTTCTATACCTATCAATTCACTTCATTTAATTAAAATTTAATAATTTTTTATTATTCATTTATATTATATCTTTTAATGGTTTTCAAGTTTACTATCTCCAAGCACAATAAACTTCCTTCTTTTTTCTCTTGACAGTTATTCATCTCCTTTATCTCTGCCCCACTTAACTCCATCATTATCCAGCCTAGTTATCTCTCCCCACATAAAGTCTTCATACAACCTGTGTCTATAATTACTTTTATGTCCATATACTATTCATCTTCCTCTTTTTCTACTCTGAAATAGCTTACTCTCTCTTCTTCATTATTCCTACTTTATTTTCTGAGTTCACCTCCTCTAAATACTGTAAAGTTTCTTCCTTTATTGTTCCATTTCTTTGGTCATGCTTATACTTGTTCATAATGATATTCCGATCCACATATCACACACCTCGTTACTTTGCCAAACTTTGTAGAACCTTATAGGGTTTTTTCTTCCTTGAAATCTTTCACCCTTAAGTGATACAGTGGGATAGTTTAGAAGATTTAATCATATTATATATATTATATATATATATATATATATATATAATATATATATATATATATATATATATATAAAAAAAATATTTTTCATTATATATATATATGTATATAAAAAAAAAATATATTATTATATAATATATATATTTGCAGGAGAGAGTATGCAAATTGGACTACAGAAGAATCTGGCGCAGCTGCTCAAAATATACCCGATTTCTGAAAGCTTCATGCACAAAAACGACAATCATCGCACGCACAGTGACCTTGGGTCCAAGTTGCAACAAGCATGTCGCAAGCTTTGGGATACCCTAAGAGAGATACCCCAGAGGTAGGGGTATATATATATATATATATATAATAATTATATATATATATATATATATATATATATATTATATATATAATATATATATATTATATATATATATATATATATATATATATATATATATATATATTATATATATATATATATATATATATATATATATATAATTTATATATATATATATATATAATATATATATTTTAATATTTGCGAATATCGATATATTATTGTTTTGTGTTTTGACATAAAATAATAATTGGTCATTATATTGATACCTGTAGTTAAACAAAGGACTCATAATCTTAGGGGCATGTTAGGTGTGAAAAGAATTGATAAGTTGAGAAATGAACTCAATTTGTGACTTGTGTGAGTGTGAAGAAAAGCGTAAATGAGAGAATAAAACGAGAGTACATCGAGATTGTTTGGTCATATGGAAAGGTTGGATGATAGTCAGTTGGTTAAGCGGATATATAGTGGTGAGCGTGCTGGGAATCAACTAGTTGGGAGATGAAGGAGAAGTGTATTGAGTCAGTAAAGGAATGCCTGGAGGAGAAGAATGTGAGTTTGGCAGAGGCCTGAAGAAGGGTGCATAAATAGGAGTGAATGGCGGGGTTTTGTGAGGGGGTATTGTTGTGGGCCTGGCCCATGGGATGAGTCCTACATTGACGAGATACCACAGTGAGGGTCCGTTGCTGTTTTGTGAAGACCTAGGGAGGATTTTTTTTTTTTTTTACTGCGACGGGATCTCGCTTACGGATATGAGAGGGGATGCTAGAGAAGATTTTCCTTTTGACTTACGCCATGTTCTTCTACTGACATTTTTGTTTCCGGTGTATTTATATATATTGATAAAATTTCCTGATACTAAGCAACAACAAATCACCTAAAGGAAATTGCTGAAGTGTGTAAAGAGATTGAAGTTTCTTGAAAGATCGAAGATTGACAATATCACTTGTATTATTAAGTATACCTCGCTTCATTTTACACGTGAGAATATAACAAAGCTGGATCCTTATTTGCTTTATGCTGTACAATAAAATTGCTACTATGGTATTTAGTTAAGATGTGTAAATCAAAGGTCACGAGTCACGACGAACGTCTTTTAAACTTAAAACGTTAAATAACTATAGCTATTACACTTAAAGTTCTCTTCTGAACTAAGTATTAAAATTAAACTTAGTCGATACTAATTATAGATAAAACGAAATCTTCTTTAATGATGACGTCACTCCATAAAGTGAAATCCTTCTTCAACGACGATGACACTCCCTTTCCTGTAATTATAAAAATACATTGCATAGTTTTGGTAGATTTAATCAACTAAACCATTTCTCTCTTTTTCTCCTTCCTCTCTTGTCCTCTTTCCTTGAACATATAACCTCATGTTGTCGGCTCTCACTCGCGCTTCTTTCGTTATCACATTGCTATCTTTGCTTTTGTGCTTATCCATGTTATTTTATTTATTTTTCATTTCTATCATTTCTTTAATAACAGCGAGGCCTATCCTCAATCTTTTTTACTCGTCACTCCTGAAGTGGAATAGGTTGCTTTATTCAATGTTTTGATATCAGTTTTTATTTCTATAGGAACATTTTCCCCTGCAATTTCTTTTCATATGTTTTTCAAATAAATAATTGTTTCAGCCTCTTCTACTAATGCTAACGTTTCTGTTTCTATTGTTTCTATACATTTTCATCTTTGTAGGCATCCTTCATAGGTTGTAATATCCTATTCCAATGCCCATGTCCAAATTGAAGATGCAATTTCCTTAGTTTTCTCTTCCTTCCCTCTGGGTTATATATACAGTTTTTCTCAAACCTTCCAAACACACATTTTCCTTTTTTGAACCTTTTAAGAGCTTAATCTTAATATGGTTTTTTGTTTTTCGCCTTGTTTTTTTTTTTTTATTTTTAGATCTTGAAACAGTTTCCAAAAATAACTTATTTTTCATATAAAAACTCATCTTTATCCTTTCCATGGTTTTTCTACCTATCAACGATAGTATATTTCCTCTAATTACTCCAATTTTAATTAAAAATTTTTAATTCCTTTTGGCAATATTTACACTTTATAACATTTAAACACATTTACTTTTAATGATTTACCACAATTTGCCTATCAGTTTTCTATTGGACGTTATTCATCTCCTTTTGTCTCCTTTTTCTCTGCACAATTATAGGTACTTTAAGACCTATGTCATTCTCTCTGCAAACTACTCCGATTTATAAAATGGTGCTATATTCTTCTGTCTCCATATAATTCCTTCCTCTATTTTCTACTCTGAAATAGCTTACTTTTTTTTTGCTTCATTATTCTTACTATCTTTTTGATTTCAAGCTAAAATATTTTAAAGTGTCTTCCTTCATTGTTCCATTTTTAATTGGCTAAATAAGCTTCTCTCGTAATGTATTCTGATTCCCCTTCTGTTCTTTTCTTCTTCATTTATTTCTTTTTAATGAAAATATTCATTATCATCATAAAGTTTCAATATTACAAGATTGAAAAATACCCCCACACTTTTGCGTATATACCCAATTGTTCTTTCCTTCATCTATGCCCGTTCTTCTCTAGAAGCAAGGTATCCCTCTCATATTATAGTCCATGTCAATAGTCCCTCCTCAATGCTGTGTTTTTAATTAACATTCTTTTAAATTAGTCGAAACCTTTCAACGAATGTCCGCATATCTTTTTAGCTTCTTTGCAATATTGGAAAATTTCTCAATGCTTATATTTGCAATTGGTCAGTGACCTTTCTTTAACCAGTATCATAATCCCAATTTTTCTATTATCAACTCCTCCTCTCCCTTCTTCATGAGATCATTTTTTATTTCCTTAATTGTTTCAAAAGCTTCTCCTCATAATCTTAATTTAATCTCTAATCCTGGGTATCTTACATATTTTTTTTTCTATGAGTAACCATGTCCTTTTTACCTTTTTCTTCACTACCCTAGCCGAAATTCCCTGGGACCTTTCTGCTACCATAAAACCGTGGCAACCATGTTCTAGTAATTCTCCTTTACCTCCTTCAGTTATTTCTTTGTTTGAGTCAGACATCTTCTTCACTTTTTGCTTAGTAGCTACGCTCTCTGCTACCACTTTGATAAAATTTCCTGATACGAAGCATCAACAACTCCCCTAAAGAAAATTGCTGAAGTGAGTAAAGAGACTGAAGTTTCTTGAAAGATCACGATTAAAAATAATATCACTTTTCTTTTATAAGTATTTTTAATTATATATATCGCTTCATTTTACACAATAAAATTACCACTATGGTATTTAGTTAAGATATGTAAATCAAATGCCACGACGATCGTCTTTTAAACTTAAAACGTTAAAAACTGTATATAATATTTACATTTAAAGTTCTCTGCTGAAAGAAGATATATAAAAAATTAAAACACAATTTTAAATTACTTAGTAGGGACGATTTGCTTTTCATTACCTTTCTTTCGCTCCTGTGCAAAAGGTTAACAGGTTTATGAAATGGACTCGCCTTGACTTTTTGATGACTTCCATTATCAAGCGGATCTCAACACGATGACATTCCCTTTTCTGTAATTATAAAAGTATATTGGATAGTTTAGTAAATTTAATAATAATAATAATAATAAAAGTGAAAAATATTTTTGTTTTAAATTTACAAACAACTACAAGATTAGAATAAGTAACTGTTTTATTTGCTTCTCAGAATATACTGAAAGGAGGCAGAAATTTATCAAGATATAATTCAGAAGTTTAAAAAAAGTAAAATTATCAAATTGTTTATTTTTAGTAATTGTATGGATGCAAGCGATACGGATAAAGAGAGCATTTTTAATTTTTTTCTGTTTCAGGTGTATGTTGTTGGCAAAACACAAGGTCTTGGGGAAAACAGAAGAAGTGGGTGATGATGATGATGAACAGAAATTGAATAAAGAGGAAAAGGAATGATAGTTAATTACGAATAGGTGAAGAAGGGACAAACTTGCTTTCTCTCTTAGCCTATCCATTTCTCGAAAACATATGGAATTTAATTATTTATACAGTAAAAGATGAAAACTTTATTGGCTGGACAGAATGGTAAGATGTAAAAGAATCTTGAATGACGAAAAATATATGCTCTAGTAACTAGTCAGATGGTAACTGTTTAACTCGTTAACTCATTTAGTTCAGCAGAATCTTGTGTTTACAATATGTGAAACTCTATAAATTAACTCTTGAAAGACCATTTCTGTTACTTAGACGAATGTACAAGCGAATCGAAAGTGCATAATTTTTTTTAATGTAATCATTTTGTTTTTTTAATTTTTAGTCAGTTCATTAATGAATTGATAAAATTTGATTATATATAAAAATATCTTTCAGATTGCAACTCATATTGGTCTACTTCGTCAAGGCTATAACCAAGCCAATAATTTTCCTTTTGCAGATGAAATGCAAAGAGTTATGGAGGTGGAAGAGGCCCTTTGTTATAGCCCTGATGTTTCTAAGTATACTGGTGGTATGTGTTCTATTTTCTTATTTTCTTAGCAGTTTACACACTCTCATCCCCATTCCTCTCTCTCTCTCTCCTCTTCTCGTCATCTCTCTCTCATCTCTCGATCACTCTTCTCTCTCATCTCTCTCTCTCTCTCTCTCTCTCTCTCTCTCCTCTCTACTCCTCTCTCTCTCCTCTCTCCTATCTCATCTCTCTCTTTGATTCT
>JABUQX010102746.1:0-5000 GCA_015478945.1 Trachelipus rathkii
TTATATTAGTACTAAGTTCAGGATCAAATTCAAGAGGAACCAACGATTCCAAAATTATTCGTGCAAAATTAACGTATATCTGGGGAGGATATTATTCAAGAAATTCAAAACTACAAAATGATGAAATCAACACGATTAAAGCCAGAGTAACACTTTAAACTGATTTTTTGTGGGACTCACCCACGAGTAAACAAAAGAGCATAAGTAACACAACTACATACATGATAATCAGAAACGCCAACAGCACTCTCATTTAATATATGAGACTATATAATTATAGATATATAGATATATATAATAGAAATGAATACCTGAGTATTTAAATATGAGATCATAGATAAGACTAAAAATGATAAAACCTATACAATGAAAGAAATCTATAATACCAGAGGATAACTGAAACTAGAGGAAATACAAACCAGAATAAAATTGGAACCCACACATTTAAATTTACAAAGTTTAAATAAAACTAATTAAACAGTTAATATTTTAGACATACTTACTATATATAAATAAAAACATTTAGACATTTAAATTCAACAAATTAGAGAATATATTTTTTATTGCATTGAATATCAAGGCAGCATATTACAAATTCTCCATATTTTCATAAATTAATATTAATATAGAACAATACATATCACTTCTATGTATTAATTCAAAGAAAGACCACACTTAGATATCATTGCAAGTATATACACAAACTAAGTGCATATGTTGAGGTCGGAAATGAGTCACACCCAGACAGTAAACTGTAAATGATAACGTTAAGTTTACTATTACATGTTATCGATAATGCTTATCACTTTACATTACATAAATTATATTAAATACATTTCCTTTATCTTTATTCACTGACCTTGAAAATAGTTACATCCAATTTCAAGGTCTTCAATAGCACCTCACTTTGACTTTTGGAAACAATTAATTGTTTTTGCACAAATATATATTCATCTGTTTTTATTTGGCTTATACAAAAATCTTACACAAGATTATCATTAAAGAGTATTATATCATGAATTGTTAATAACTAAAAAAGAGAAACATCATTATAATACCTATAAATTACACAAGGTTTGATAATAACTAAAGCCATATTTTATATTATAATTAACAATACAATCATCGTCCAGGCTGGAGCATATGTCCAGACTGGATCAATGAGAAATTTTAAAATTACAAAACCGACTACGGGTTACTTCAGTCATCAATGGCACAACTATGCACAAATAAAATATCCCTTACATTTCATAAATTATATATAATATATATTATATATATATATATATATAAATATATAATATAACTATATATATATATATATATATATCATATATATATATATATATATATATATCTAATAATTGAGGAATCACCGTCCAATTCTTATATTCCACATATTTCAATTATATATAGTATATTATATATAATAATATATATATATATATATATATAGTATATAATATATATATATATATATACTATATATATATATAATATACTATATATATATTAATATATATATATATATTATATATATATTCTCTTTTTCCAGAAATTTGATTATGTATTTTTATTATTCAAGTATAAAAATGTTCGGTACTTCTATAGATAACTTTATAATACAGTTTAATATCCTTAGAAAAGTCTGTCAAACAAACCAAACTCTACCTCCATTTTCTTCTTTTGCTGAGTGCATAAAACTGGACTCTCCGTTGAATAGATAGAAAAATTACTTTCATTTTCATCTCTTCTAGTTAACAAGTTGATGGGAAACAGTCATTTCGATCATGCACAAAAGGAGTCTACCTAACTACCAGTTACTCATGGGTCACAATACATCTATTGGATTTCCTTTAAATTAATGCGACATTTAAAATGCTATCATCCAGACATTGCTGCAATTGTTAAAAAGAAAGGTGAAGCTAAGGTAATCAGGATCAACCTCTTAATTTCAAAGTGAACTTGATCAGCTGCCATATTAACTTGCTCTGTTCTAGTAAGTGAAAACTTCAAAATACAATTGGATTATAATTTTGTTAAAGATAGTGCCCTATTTCTTTGCATGACCCAGGGATTTAAAGCGACTGTGTGGAGACATGGCTTAGAAACGGGAAGTTTTGACTGGAAAAATATTTGTAAAATATTTCTAGAAGAAAATAAACAAAAAAATAAGCTAAAAATTGCATAAAAGGACTCTTTGGTGCATTTAAAAAATGGATACTTACACATGGGCAAAGCTAAATTATTTGTCAATAATTTATCAGTGGGA
This sequence comes from Trachelipus rathkii, assembly GCA_015478945.1. Lineage (NCBI taxonomy): Eukaryota > Metazoa > Arthropoda > Malacostraca > Isopoda > Trachelipodidae > Trachelipus > Trachelipus rathkii. The sequence continues at coordinate 2,273 of JABUQX010102746.1, forward strand.
ACGAAGATAAAAGCAATATTTCTAAAACGTATAGCAGTAAAAGAAAAAATACTCAACATTTCAGCGAATATATTTAAGAATTTGTTACTGACATCTTAAAAGAATTCGAGAATAACAAAGGACAAGTAATTAGTCTTAGTTACGGATAATGCATCAAACATGATCAGTATCGATTGAAAAATAAATAAGGACAATGAGCGGTGAGGAATAGGTAAGCGTAAATGTGATACTGATTTTATTGAATGCAAAAATGAAGAAGTAATAGTTGTTTTCAGAAGAACTTGATACAACTATGAAAGACTATGTTCCGATACGTTAAGTTGCACACGATGAGATTGATTAGATACTTTGCAGTTAGCTGCAGTGAGTGATTCGGTCTCCACAATACTCATCTGAGCAATCTATATTGCAGGGCTGAGAACAAATAGCAAAGCAGCCGTACCCCAAAATTAATGGAAGTCCTAAAGAGTCAAGTTTGCAAAGTGGCAATCTAGGTCAAGAGACAAGATGGGGAAGTACATGTCTTTGGCTCTAAAGGGTTTCTGCAACTAAAAGATTATGTAGTCAGTAGATGGCTGCCATACTTCTTTAACTTTCTGTCTCCGACATTCAGGTGGGAACATAATCGAAACACTCAAAGAATCTATTAAAACACCCATACTTACAAACAAAAATATTCAATCAAAAGACTTGACTGCAGGAAAATTTTTATAGAGAACTGATTTTAACAAATCACAAATAAATTCCATGAAAAGAAGGGAAGAATGTTAACTGAAAATAAAATATTTTTGTCGACAATCTTTGTTTAGAATCTTTCCCAGAACTGAAAATCCGATATTTAAAGCTAGGAGTGTTCTTTTTGAACTAGGACTTAATGAATAACACTATCGAACACAAATCTGGGCCGGAGTCAGATAGTTTACAGCAGTTTCAGGAATCCTCGCTTGTAAGAATTTGGTCAGAATGAAGATAAAGGAAGTCAAATTTCCAGATAATGTGGAAAATTGGAATCATGCAGAAAAAGCGATTGAAAAAAACTAAAAAAGACAATCTACTAGTAAAAGACATTCAACCTAAATATCTTCTAGATAAATAAAAGGTAGAATTCCATGTCATTAGATGGAATAATGAAAATCGACCGGTAATCAAAGTTATCAGTTAAAGAGGCAATCAATTGCTATCCTAAAATTTTGCAAGATACCCCTTGCACAATTACAGCTTTGCCTCCTTTTCAAGTGAATAGTGAGAGCTTATTTTCTGCTTTAAAAATAATAAAATCGGATCTAATTACATCGTTAAAGGAGGATTTTATTGACGAAGTTTTATTTTTAAGAACAATTGTTTTGAATAAATTTATATTACATTTGGTCAGGCTGTTCATTCTGAATTGGGCTTTGTGTGCAGAAGAGATAAAAGAATGGCAGCAAAGTTATTTCTTAATAGATTTGAAAAAAAGATATTTTTATTACTCCACCCCCATTGATTTAAAATGTATTGGTAAGTTTTTAGAATGGAGTCTGTCTTCAGATGAAATTAAAGATTTTAAAGAAAGTTCAGTTTCAGAAGTAAAATACATTGCAAGATATTATATGCGCTTATTGGAGGGCAAAGGTGATGTTCATAATTATGGGAATGTTCAAAATTTTGATTGCATTTTAGAGTGGATTTTTTCTTCAGAAAATAAAATTGCAAAGTTTAAAATAGATTTGACACTTGAAATGGTTCGTGATATGGATTATTCTTTTTTTGGCAATATTCTAAGCTTACTTAAAAAAGCTGTTAACTGGAGCGCTCTCTCTAAAGAAAAATGTAAAGATTTTAAAAGACAGTGTGCATTTAGAGAGGAAATGGTTGAATCCTACAGTAAGTTTGTTGCTCAAAGTGAACTACATCAAATAGATGAATTCATTCAGTGGGCAGAACTGACAGAGACAGAAGTGAAAGAATTTAAGAAACTTTTAGTTAAAAGAAGAAAGGTAATTTCCGCTTGTGTTTCTTATTTAGTAAATGGTAAACCAGGTTTTATTAAGGAATTGCTCAATTGGATCCAATTTTCAACAGCGGAAGTTAGGGAATTTTATTCTCTTTTGCCAGAGGAACTTAATCTATATATTAATATTACTGAAAAAAATACTAAATTAAGTATAAAAAACTTTTTTTAGTGGGTTTCCTTTGTCTGAGAATGAAATAAAAAGACACAAGAAAAATATACTTTCTAAAAACATTGACATTATTGAATATTTTGTAATGTATACGGCACAGTTCATTTTCACGTGATTACTTCCTCTTTTCTCTCTATCAAGTCTGTCGTTCTTGTTCCGCAGCTCTTCTATTCTTCTCTTCAAGTTCCTCGTAATCAGTTCCGTACATGAATCCTGGCCTTCCTTTTAATCTTTCATTAATCAAAAACTTAATCCCTTGAAGAGTAATCATCTCAATGCGTTTGCATGTGCAATGTCGAAAAAATCATCGAGTTTCGATACAAATTCCGCTACCTTTGTCTTATGAGCCTCTGATGTTCTTGTAGCGTGTTTTTGTAGAGTCCGCAATTCGTTGTACAAAGCCTCTACTTTCTTGATGCAATTTTTTATATCCTGTGTTGGGATTCGAGCTTTATCCCAAAATATCATAACCTCCTGCAATGCTAGCCTTGCACTATCACGCAACTTTAATTTTACCACGCGCAGATTGAAAAATAGCACACGTAACACTTGTTTATTTGATGGCA
>JABUQX010102747.1:0-5000 GCA_015478945.1 Trachelipus rathkii
TATAATATAATATATTTATAATTAAATTATTATATATATATATATATTATATATATATATTATATATTATATATATATTATAATTATATATATATATATATTAATAAGTATTATATATATTAATATATATATATTATATATTAATTATATATAATTAATATTAATTAATAATATATATATATATATATTATATATTAATTATATATATATATAAATATATAGTCTAATTATGTTGTTGAATGTAGCCGATAGACAAAGTTATTTACATATTTTACGAAGTTTTCGATATCTCATCTTCTTATAATATGTAGCAGCAGTGCGCGTAGCGACACAAAAGTTTTGATATAGTTTCTTAATATATATATAATATAGATATAATATATATATATATATTATTATAGATAGCCTAATATAATAATATAATATATATATATATCTATTATATATATATTAGGTATATATTATAATAATAAGATATATAGATATATATAAATAGATAAGTATATATATGGTCCACCCTTCATAGATAGCCGACACTGCATCTTTTAAACTACGATAGCTACATGAAACTGAAATACTATTGTTTTGAATTCATTTAGAAGCATAATATAGTAGAACGTAATAAATTTTAAGTCTTAAGAAAATATTTCTCAAGGGTAATTTATTTTATTAAAATATTATACGCTTAATGAGAGCATCTTACGCCTCGCATTTCTAGTACTTCTCCTGGCAGCGAGACTCCTCCTCACTCCTCCTAGCTGCTGAGAAATTTTTTTTTTTTAACTTTTTATATTGTGAATGAAAAACATTGTTTTTTATTCATTTTCTTATATCTTTTAGTATTATTTATTTTATTTTGAATTGATTATAATATATATATATAATATTATTATATATTCAGTACTATATATATTTTATATTATATTTATATATTTATATTTCTGGTGTAATTGATAATTATCAATTTGCATAATTTTCCATTGGTCGAGTTAAACTTTAGTTTAGGGTTAGGCTGTTACTTCAGGTTAGGTTACGGTTAACTTAAGTTAGGTTAGGGTTAGGGTTAGGCTAGGTTAGGTTTTATTAATTAAAGGATAGGTGATGCTCGCATCAGTCACTAATAACCCCAGGTTACGGTTGTTTTAGGTGATCGATAATCCAATTCTGCTAAAGGTGTCAAAGCCAAGGGAAAAAAAATATATTTCCTCCCTAGAACATACTATTAAATATGTTTCCTACATACTTGTAATGTGTGGTGTGTGTGTGTGCGTGAGTGTGTGTGCGTGTGTGTGTTTGTGTGTGTGTGTTTATGCTCTTAGAATGGAAGCAACTCTTAACTTCCAGGATGGAACGGATGAAACGGTTGGAGAACATCTATTTATGGTATCATAGTATGTGTGTGTGTGTGTGTGGTGTTGTGTGTGTGTGTGTTGTGTGTGTGTTGTGTGTGTGTGTGTGTTGTGTGTTGTGTAGAGATTGTCGTGTGTGTGTGTGTGTGTGTGTGTTGATGCTATTACTGTGATGAATAAATCTAATTAAATCTCATTGGTTAACTTTTAAACGCTGAGGGGCAATACTGACACATTACGCTAATTAGCAATATGGTTTGGTATGCTATCCTCAGAATTATTTTTACTAGATAACGCTAAGATTGAGCCTTCTTTCATTGTTGTAGCGAAAAAATGAAGACTTGTTTTTAATTTTAGGTGTTGCTGGAAGCCCGCGGTATTTTATTAACTAAAAAAAAAATGTCTCAATGCGTCTAATTCGCTCTATAAACTTTACGGTGTAGATACATCAAATTTAATAGCTGAAAATATCTACAATGTCAAACATAGTCAAGCAATGTCAAGCAATGTCAAAACATATATCAATTCTTTTTACTTTTTTGTTAATATTAATTAAATATTATAATTTGAAAATTCACCATTAAAATAGCAAATTTTTGTCTTTCTGTGTGTGTCGTAAATTTAGGAATCTTAAAAATGGCAATATTCCATGTTTTAAACCTAAGAACTTTTACGAAAAAGCTTAAATAAAAGTAGCAAAAACACTTAAATAGAAATTGGGGAACGGTGAGATAAAAGTGGATGTCTGAGTAAACTTGGGAAATGGGTGAGCGTCAAGTCTTGATACTTATTTGGTGGCAACCATTACTAGTGCGTACATAAAAGTTGTTATTATTTAATAATTTTTTTTTATATGTCCCTTAATAAGTTTTAGTTTTTCTTTCATATTCTGCCTAAAAATGTTAGCTGTGATTTTTCACAAAATGTATTCAGTTTTCCTATGTAGCTTACGTTTGCTTTTTTAGATACAAGGTGTCGGCTTATTATCTGAAGGCTGACCATATATATTATATAGTATTATATATATATATTTAATATATTGATATAATAGTAATAGGTTAGATACAACTTTCTGAATCTCATAATATATAAATATATATATTAATATATATATAAAATATATTTATATATATATTATATATATATATTCACGGATAGTGAGATATAGTATAGGTTAGGTTAGTTAGGTTAGATTAACTTACGTAACAAATTAAATAGATTTAAATTAAATATGAATTACTTGTTTTTTAATATTTTTATAGGTGTAAGCTCTTTGCCAACTTAAAGAAGTTAACCGTGCATGTATCTCGAACTAAGATAGGTACATAATAGAAAACTGATACATATATTGGAATCATAGCGTATGAATTTGTATGGAAAATGAAAAAAATAAATTTTATTATTTTTAATTTTTTTTTATAATCCTCCAAAACTACGATAGGTAGATGAAAACTAATAAACATATATGGAATCACGTTGTAAATGTATTTTTTATAGGTGGTGCTCGAGCCGACTGTTGTGTGGACAGAGGGGGGATCTGTTTTCATCACCCGTATAAGGAGCAGGGGCGGAGGAACCCCCGCGACACCGCATACCAAAGGACGGGGGTTCCGGAGACCCTCACCACGGATGGGAAATAGTCCAAACCCGCTCGCTGCCCCCAGGAGGCCGAGAAGAACCACAGACTCTTTTCATCTTTTGGCCGTATACCCGTCTGTGGGTAGTTCTTTAGTGTTAAAAAAAAAATATCTTTTTTCATACATATTTCATACGCTAGAATTCTAAAATAGTTATTAGTTTTCTTGTACTATCGTAGTTTTGGAGATAATAAATAAAAAATCTTGAAAACAAAGTAACAATTTTTTTTTCATTTTTCGCCATACAAATTTCATACGCTTATTCGATATGTTATAAGTTTTCTTGTATCTATCTTAGTATTCGAGATATCATGCGGGTAATTCTTTAGTATTTATTTTCTTTTATGCAAAATAAAGTTTTATTTTGCATTTTAAACAAATAAAAATGTTTTCGGATCCATGCAAATCAATTTTTTTTTTTAATGGAATAAAAAATCAAACACATAATGGAGATTATATATACTATATTGTATAATATATTATATATATTATATATATATATATATATATATATTGTATATATATATATATATATTTATATATATTTATATATTATTATAATATATTATATTATATACTATATATATATATATGGCCCTTTTTTATTTCGTCACGACATTTTTATTTTTATGAAAGCATTTTAATTCATTACGCAAGTTATTTTTTAAAATATTTATGTGTGAAGCTTCTACTTCATATAATTATATATATATATATAAAAAATAAACATTATTTATAAATAAAATAATTTAAATATTATGTAAATAAAATCTATAGCAAATCAATATATATATATATATATATATATATTAATATATATATATATTATATATATATATATATATATATTATATATATATTATATATAGATGAACCACAATCCATATCTCAAAAACTACAATAGCTAACCAGGGAAAAGAATACATTGTTTTGGAATCCTGGCAAAATTTTACTTGGAAACTGTTAAAAAAAAAAAAAAAAAAAATCAATTTTGGAATCCTTGTAAAAATTTTAGTTAGGAAAAGTATAAAATACAAAAAAAACATTTAAGCCAAAACTTGGCAATATTGTTTAAGGTGGAGCTGGGACAATGTAAATAAATTATCATAGTTATTTTGTCAAAGGTATTACACGGGCAATGTAGGGGGCTCGAGCCGGGGGGGGGTGGAACACAGGGGGGGACGTTTTCATACCGTAGGGAAGGGGTGGAGGACCCCGCGACACCCAAATACAAAGAGCGGGGTTCCGGAGACCCGCTCCCCGGAGGGGGGGAATTTAGTCCTACCCCGTTTTTCCCCGGAAGGCCGAGAGACCTGACTCGAATCCTGCCATCAATGCAGTAGACCCTTGGGTATTCTTTATTAAAAAAAACAAAAAATTTAATAGAAAGTCTATTTATTTTAACGAGTAACCAATAAAGGTCTATAAATGGCTTTTCCTATCATATTACTATAATTATTAACAATAATTTTTATTTATTTTTTTTATTTTTTATTTTTTTTTATTTATAACATTTTCCTAACTAACATTTTTTACCAGGATTTCATATATGTATATACCATATCGATTGTTGTATTGTAAGTTTTTTTTTTTTTTTTTTTTTTTTTTTCGCACAAAATTTAGTCTAATATTCCCGTTTTGTATTAATGGTCTTCATAACTTTATTAGTTTCTGAGATATTTAAAAAGTATATTAAAATGTATATCAGAATTTAAAACTATTTAATTTTAACTACTATTTTAATTATTATTATATAGCGTATATTTTTCTCTCAATAAATGTTCTATCAAGAATTTGTTTTTCTTAATTTGTAACTTTCTGTACTTCACAATAAATTGCACCAGATTATTTATTTCGTGAGAGAATATTCTTATTTTTTTGTAATTTAGTAGGTTAAAGCTGAATTTTTCGTTCGAAATGCCACTGAACCTTTCGGAAAAATAATAAATGTAAGTGATGAAAGTAAAAAGGTCCTATATATATGAATATATTATATATATAATATATAATATTA
>JABUQX010102747.1:10000-43072 GCA_015478945.1 Trachelipus rathkii
ATTATATATATATATTCATATATATATAAATAATATAATATTACTATATATTGTAATATTAATATAATATATATATATTCTATTCTATACTGGTCAGCGTCCTCTGGAATTAGCCGTCATATCATATTAAATAAAACTATTATTGCCTACAGTAAAACGGAATACAATGGTGGAATGCTGGACCAATCCTGCACCATAACACATACAGCATAAAAAATAAAAAAAAATAAAAAAAAAATTTATCTCACAACTTCAATAGCTACTAGCGACAAAGGGAATACATTTTTGGAAACCTCGTAAAATTTTGGATAGAAAAATGTAAAAAAACAATAAAAAAATTAAAAAATTATTGTTAATAATTTAGTAATATGATAATGACAGGCCTGATTTAGAGACCTTTTATTGGTTCCTCGTTAAAATAAAGACTTACCTTTATTAATTTTTTTTTTTTTTTAGCTAAAGAAACCAAGGTATATCCTGCCCCGATGGCAGGTGCGCTCCGGGTCTCTCTCGGCATTTCGGAACAACGGGTAGGATTATTTCCCCCCTCCGGGGAGGTCTCCGAATCCCCCGCCTTTGGTATTGTGGGTGTCGGCGGGTTCCCTTCCGCCCCCTCCCTAACGGGGTAATGGAAAACATCCCCCCTATGTTCCCCGTCGCTCGAGCCCCCCCCAAGTGTGCCGTATAAAGCAAAAAAAATTTTTTATTTTTTTACATTCCTAATGTGAAATTTTACGAGGGATTTCCCAAAAAATCGTATTCCTTTTCCGCTGTAGCTTATTGTAGTTGTTTTTGAGAATATAATTTTTTTTTATTTATTTATTTTTTTATTTTTTTTTAACATTTTCTGGACCAGCATTGGACCAGCATTCCGCCAATGTATTCCGTTTTACTGTAGCATTAATAGTTTTTAAGATACCATATGAAGGCTAATCCAGACGCTGGCCTATATATATTCATATATAATATTCTATATATATATATATATATATATATTATAAGATATAGGTATATATATATATATTAGTATATAGTATATATATTATATAGTATATATATATATATATATATATATAAATTATATATATATATATTATGTACCGTACTCGTTTACAGGATTATATACCTTGCAATTTAATAAAGGGATATATGTATTAAAGTATGGCTACAAGATTTCTGTTAGCAATCAGCTGTGAGAAAAGCTTGTAACTAAAAAGTCCTGTTGAAGAAACAATTGTTTCTTTCTTGTTGTATTTATCAGGTCAACCGAGGTGACATCTTGTCACCCGTGGAGTGCGCCTAATAGATGAGTCAGTAAGAAAATATGAAGAACACCTGAAGAGTCAGAATGGCTAGCGCTCTCTCTGGGATAATACTGTGAAGGTTATCAAAAGACATTCCACATTTAAATATAATAATTGATATTGTAAGAAATAAATATTTCTTTTTGAAGGCAATAGTTTAAAATACTTAAATTGTGTCTTTGTAAAATAATCATTAGATAGTAAAATTAATAAAAAAAACTAATAATAGCAAAAATATTTAATATCACACATAACTATTTTTATTATTTTAAGTCATTTAATTGTTAATCTATCATATTTATATTATGAAATTAAATCATTAATATAAGAATTTTAACCCCTAATTCAACGCTCAAGTGGATTCCCCAGTACAGTGACATATGAAAAAAACCCCCCTTTCTGATCTAGGTGGGCACATAACCAAAGAAAAAAAAATGGTGATTGTCAAAGTGAAAAGTGCCAATAATCAAATATAGTGCTAAGTGAAAATATCGTTAAACTGAAAAAAAGAATTAACAAAATACACGTCTTAGTGCGTTTTTGGTCATAAGCTCTTATATACTTTATTACATAAGGAAATAGCGTGACACGAATCTATCAGCTACCGTATCTTTTTTAAAAAGTCGCTAATAGTTCTTAGTGAAAAAATGAGCTTCCATATTTTCAAATAATATCAACTGGCAAAAAAAAAAAAAATATAAAAAAAAGAACACGGGCAGAAGAGAATTTAACATGCCCCAGCCATAAAAAAAAGATTCCCCGGTTTAAAACCGGGAGGGGTAAGGGGAAAGTCTAAGTACTACAACCAAAAGCATCTGGAAAAACTTCGAAACGTCCTCCCCCTCTTCCGCTCAAATTCTCCAATTCGGAGAGAAGAAAATATTACGCAACTCCGATGGGGAAAGGAAGTCAGGACTTTATAAAACCCGCTTAACTACGAGGAATGATCCTGTTACCTAATATATTAATATAGTTGCCCACTAGGTATCCCCCCGTGGGAGGGGACTCCAAAGGACGCAGTTCCCCGTGCCTATCTGGCGCTATTTCAATATATAAGTTAGATTTTTGCTAATTATGATCGACTTGGTTACTACACTACGATTACCGTTTTTGTGAACTTAATGTGAGTGGATGATCCAAAAGACGCGTGACACTCACTATGGCCTTCCGTCTTCCCCATAATATTGTAAGCAACGCATCAAATTTTCCTTGGGGAGATGCTTTCAAAAGTTAATTCGCGTCGATAGAGGAAGCGTACGCCCCCAATCTTAGAAGTCAAATCAGTGAGATTTTCAAAAAAAGGAAGAAAAACAAGTTTTCATTTTCACTCTCGTGTTAATACTTGGCAAGAGTTCGTGAATGTTATAAGGAGAATAGAGTATTCGATCTGTTGCTGAATAACAGTGCTAACCTCTTTGTTCTGAGAATTGATTTTATTAATTGAGCTGTGCCATCTTCGCATACATGAAAGTTTTTTAATTGACATCTGTGGCAGACGATATGCAGTCTTTGAAAAAAATTACAAAAGTAGCTATGATAACTTATTATAAGAAACTTATTTATAGGATGACTACGAACCCCCCGACCTCGAAAGAAAGAGGGAGAGTAATATTGGGGGGCGGTGAATTATCTTCAAGGAGAACAGTTTTCCGACCGACCAAGGAGCGGCTCATATGAGAACCCGAGTCGATGAATACAACAAACAACAAACGATTCCTCAGTTCAGAAGAAGGCTAAATGACCCAAAAGAGTTCTTTCGACCGCAGGATGACAGGGAATTCTCATAAGTTCGTTCACACAAGTCACGCTGGAGCAGGCTGAGTGAGCGCCAGCTAGGCCATAAACCGACTGCAAGAGGAGATACGAACAATGTCATTTCAAAAAATATGAAGTAAAATAAGCTCCTAGAGAAAGTAAATCAAAGGCAACACTGTAAATGCGGAGTTGTTTAGGAAGACGCGAGTTATGTAAAACCACATTTTTTGTTGTTCTCACAGATATTTACACCTCCAGAAGTGTGAGACCTCTGTCATGGTCGGAATTTTGCCTAATGTATTCTTTGTATTCTTGGCCAAAGTTAATGGAAGAACAGTCGGCACAAAGACACATGAGTTCTACATCCTCTGCTCAAAGAAAGGCAGGGAAACGCATCGGATCCCCCCTCGAACAGGAGTTAGGGGGGGAAGACAGATGACAACATCACCGGTCTGTAATTATTTAATTATTATGTAGTGGATGGCGAGCTTGCCATGAGATATAGGAGGATCCGTTGTTTTTTTTCATGCAGATTCTGTTCTCTTTGTACAGAGACGGTAATTTTTGCTTGAAGTAATAATTTGCATAGCGTAATACTAGTAAGGTATTTATAATAATATTATACATAATTTAATAATTTGAATAATATGAGGTATGCTCTCCTAAGCGAAAGGGTTAATTAATAATAATAATATTAATAGGGTTTGAAGTCGTAGTTTGAGTTTAATTTTATAGTAGTAACGAAGGATGAAGGGCTCCATGGCATGTATTCAAGGAGGTTCATCCCTCTCTTCATATGAAGCTCTGACGTATGCCGACTATTTAATAAAAGTATTCGATGGTATCATTCCATACTGATATAAACTCACGCTGTGGGCTTTAGCATGCTCAAAATATATTATGTACTAAATGCTCCGACTGAGAAGTCCGGTTCATTAATTAATATGATTGTATTTAAATATATTTGTAGAGAGATTATAAAAACTTATCAATTTATGTGAAATTATCATAAAAGAGTTTCTTTATTTTTATAAGTGGTGTTAGTAGAGAGTGAATTTACTTATTACTGCCCTAATGGATAGGGAAGACCAAGAAAGTGTATCGATCATTGGTCAATATTAAAGGCAAGCAATTGATAACAGAGCGCTTTCTGTAATTGACATATCTTCGCGCGAAAGTTGTTATTCAATGATTTTGGTGTTAATAGCGAGACTGTATGATGTTAAGAATTTTAACAAACTAAATTGCCCAATTTTGTAATAAAGGTTTAGGATGCTTTTTAAAAAAACATAAACTTTCGGATTTAATATTAATTTTTTGAGACAAGGCACACTCGCTCGTTAACTGGATACTTCAGGTAGCAAAAGAAGGTATATAATTTTATGTAATCCAACACGTTATTTTTGTAGAGATACAGGCTTTTATCTCATACTCTCTCTCTACAAAAATTGTTCTTAAGCTTACTGTAGCTCTTAAGGAAAATGACTAATAGTGATTCGTTTTTAGTGTATATATGACCCCTATTAGTTTGAATTATTAATTCCTGGTATATTTTGAATTTAAACATTTAAGTTTATAATGCTCTTATTCTAACCGCCGTGGAAATTTTTAATGTGTTCGGGAAAGCTAGGCAGCTTAAGCTTGAGGATGATTTTTGTTATCAGCAGAATTTGGTGGAGGGGGGGAACGCAGAGTCCGAAAACTTAGGAAATAGAAAATGGTGGGGGGCATGCTTGTTGTTTTCTGAGTGGTGGGAGAGGAACTGTGGCATTTCCAACTGCTATCGTTGAAGGAATTAGCTTCGCTTTTTTTTCCCCTTATAAAACTATCTGATATTAGCGGAGTTTCCAATAATATTACAATGATGTAAAATTGTTGTGACGTTTAAATTCAAAATACCTGATTATAACATAGGTATATTTCACTAAAAGTTCATTAGTAGCTACAGAGATTGAAAAATTGAGAGAGAAGTAGTGAATATAAAGCCTTTATCTCGCTACAAATCTGTTTATATTCACATAAATTTTATACCTTTCTTTGCTCTAGTATTCCGTTAACACATCTGTCTCAAAAATTAATATAAATACGCGAACATTTTTTTAAATCGGCACATACTTAAGTATACATAATTGGCAAATTTAGTTGTTAAGAATTCTACATCATAAGTTCTTTTTAACCCAAAATCAATTGTAAACAATTTCGCGCGAGTATATGTCATATTACGGTATCAATTGCTTGCTTTAATTGATCCAATATATCGTATACATTCTGGTCTCCATTCCATAGGGATTAAATGATCTCACTACCGTAACTATCTTAAAATAAAGACTCTTTGATAATTTTATCCCGATATATCGTATACTAGTTTATTTATAATCTTTACCATTATTTAATACAGATAATATCTAGTTTATGACGCGGACTTTCTCCAGCTCGGAGCATTAGTAACTTAAGTATATTTTGTGTAGCTGCTATAAAAGCCAGCGTGGGTAAAACTGTATGGGTTACATCGGAACATACTACTTATTAATTAGTCGGGAAATATTCTTCAGAGCTTCCATTGGACAGGAGGATGTATCCTTAAGTACATGCCCTGGAGTCTCCTTCGCTTTCGTTTACTACTTAAAATTACTCCAAGCTAAACCTCCCTTATTATTATTATTAATTTATATATTTTAGTATGTAGTCTTTCCCATTAGAATACTAAACATACCTATTATTATTATATTAATTATTATATTATAATTGATTAAAAATTAAACCTACTAGTATACGCATGCAAATTATTTACTTCAGCACAATTCCATAATTAAAAATACGATAATTTTCATCTTAAATATATCACTTCCTCGGCCCCTAACTCCTGTTTCGAGGGGGGATCCGATGCCGTTTCCCTGACCTTCTTTAGGATGTGAGCTTTGAACTCTATGGCTGACCCGTACTTTCACATTTGGTGGCTGGAATACACCGAAAGATCATACATAGACAAATTCGCGAAATGAACAGGTGTAACTTCTTATGTAATATCTGGATGGTGGTTTACCATCAATACTCGCCTAAAAACAACTCCCGCATTTACTATGTTGCCTGTTTTACGTTCTCTGGACATTTCTCTATTTTAAGAAATGTACGGTTGTTCTCTCCTCGAGTCGGTTGGCAGCGCCTCACTCAGCTGTCCAGAGACTTTTGGTGAGAGACTTGAGAAGCCCTTTCATCTCTCGAAAGAACTCTTTGTTTACTTTAGCCTCTTCTGAAACTAGAGGATCGTTGTTGTTGTTTGTATTTCGACTTTCTCCATATGTGCCGCTCTCTTGGGTCGGGAACTGTTCTCCTTGAAGATAATTTACCGCCCCCCAATATTCTCTCCCTCTTCTTCGAGGGGGGTTTTCGTAGTCACTTTCCCTATATAAAGTTGTCCTTATATAAGTTTATCTGAACTACTTTTTGTATATTTTTTCAGTACTGTATCGCATCTGCCAGAGTCATATAAAACATTTCTTGTATGCGAGATGGAAGCTCATTAATAAACAATTCATGACCAAAAGGAGCACTGTTTTCAGCAAGCAGATCGAATCCTATTCTTCCCATAACATCACGAACTCTTGCCAAGTAAACCGAAGGAAGCTCTTCTTTTTTTCTTACTTTTTTTGAACATTTTAACATCTGATTTGACTCTAAGGATTGGGTGGCGTACGTCTTCACCTCTATCGACGGCATAATTACTTTTGAAAGCTAATCTCCCCCCAATGGAAATTTGATGGTTGCTACAATATTATGGGGAAGGACGGAAGCCAAATATTCTTACGGAACATTGACCACATGACAGTCTCCTTTATAGTTTGAACAACGGTAATCGTAAGCTTGTAGACAGGCATCATATTTCCGCAAAATCTAACTTGGAAAAAATATGTCACCAGCGTACAACACTGCGGCGCTAAAGACCTTCGGGTTTCCCCCCCTCCCCCCTCCCTTTGGAGAGAGTCCCCTCCAACGAGGGGAGTACTCTGTGGGGGGTAACAGCATCTTGCTCGTAGCGGGTATGAAGTCCTGACTTCTTCCCCATCGGAGTTCGAATTTTCTTCTCTATTAATAGGAGATTTGGGGGAAGAGGGAGAAACGTTTGAAGTTTTTGCAGATGCTTTTGGTGTAGTACTTGACTTTCCCCTACCCCTCCCGGTCTTAAACCGGGGAGATCTTTTTTATGGCTAGGCATGTTAACTCTCTTCCTGCCCGTTCTTTTTTTTTTCTTTTTTTTTTTTTGCCAAGTGAATATTATTTGAATAAATGGGACTCTTTTCACAAATGACTACGACTTTTAAATAACGGATTTCTTCACGCTAATTCTTATGTAATACCCAAGTATTATAAGAGCTATTGACGCAATACGTCTATCTAAGACTTTATTTTGTTAATTCTTTTTTTCAGTATATTTGAGTCACTCTCACTTAGCACTAAATTTGTTTATTGGCACTTTTCACTTTGACAATCACCATTTTTTTATTTTCTTTGTTATGTGTGTACTATTTTATTAAAGGCGGTTTTCGAAACAGAAATGTACTTTCCGCCGAAATAATGAAACAAGATTGATCTCTATAATGATTTATTGGCCCTATTTAAGAGATAAACTGATTAAAAATAATAAACATAGTTTGGAATAGTGAAACGTCTTTATTTATTTTTTTTTTATATAATTTACTTCTAATGATATTTTACAAGGACTCATTCACTACCTCCAAAGCTCTTGCTGAGCAAAAAGAAATATTATTCTTAAATATCAATTATTATTTAAATGGGTCTTTGATAACCTTACAAGTTATTTATCCCGAGAGAGCGCAAGCTGCTGGCTCTTCGGGTTCTATTTTTCTAACTGACTCATCTTATTGGCACTCCACGGTGACAAGAGTCACGCTCGTACCTTGAATAAAATATACAACAAGAATAGCAACAATTTGTGTATTCTTCAACAGGAATTTTTTTAGTAAAGCAAGCTTTTTCTCACAGCTGCTGTCCCAGAAATCTTTGGTAGCACTTAACATAATATCCTTATAAATTTTATCTAAATGTATACGAGTACGGATAAAATATATATTAATTAATATAATTTAATTTATATATATATATATATAATTTATATAATTGAATATATCTATATTTATATAATATTATATTAATTTATAAATATATATTTTATATAATAATTATATATTAATAATTAATATATATATATATATATATATATTAATATTTATAATATTATAAATTCAGCGTCTGGATTAGTCGTCATATGTATCTTAAAATATTAATGCTACAGCTAAAACGGTAATTACATTTGGCGGAACATGCTGTCCAATGCTCGGTTTTCCCATGAAAATGTAAAAAAATAATAAAAATTAAATATAATAAAAAAAATTCTACTCTCATATAATCTTTTCTATAGATACTACAGCGAAAGATGCTCGGGGAAGTTCGTAAAAAATTTCACCATAAGTGAAAATTGTAAAAAAAATAAAAATTTTTTGCTTTATACGCACACTAGGGGGCTCGAGCCGACGGGAACATAGGGGGTATGTTTTTCCAATACCCCGTAGGGGAGGGTGCGAGGTATCCCCGAGACTACCCATAGAGTGCCAAAGCGGCGGGTTCGCGGAGACCCTCCCGGAGGGGGGGGAAGTAATCCTACCCCGTAGTTCTCCTCGGAAGGCCGAGAGACCCCTCCTCCTGCCATCGGGGCGGTATAACCTTGGGTATTCGTGAGTGAAAAAAAAAAAAATTAATAGGTAAGTCTTATATATAAAATAATATGCAATAAAAGGTCTACCTAAATAGGCCTTCTATCATATTACTATAATTAATTAACATAATTTTATTTAATTTAGTTTATTTTTTCTGCCATTTTTCTCCAAAATTTTACGAGGATTCCAAAAATGTATTCGTTTTCGCTGTAGCTATTTGTAGTTTTTGAGATATAATTTTTTTTATTTTTTTATATTTATTTTTTTTTTTTTTTACTCATTTTTGGGACGCAGCATTGGATCAGCATTCCACCAATGTATTCCGTGTTACTGTAGCATTAATAGTTTTTATTAGATATATATATGACGGCTAATCCAGACCACTTACTTTTTGGACATAATATATATATATACTAATATAATTATATAATATATATAGGTTATATTATAATATATATTATATATATAGTATATATATATATATTATATATATATATTATATTAATATACTATATATTATATAGTATATATATAATATATATATATATATATATATAAATTATATATAATAGTACTATATATCTATATATATCTATTATAGTATATTATATAGTAGTTATTATATATTATTAAGTATATATATATATATATAATAATATATATATATATATTATATACTAATAATTATATATATATAGTTATTATATATATATATAATATATATATATAATATATTATATTATATATATTTATATATACAATATATTATATTAATATTATAATATTTATAATAAATAAAATATATTATTATAATATTATTATATAATATATAAATATATAGATATATTTATATATAATATATATTTATATTATATTATAATATATTTATATATAATATAATATTTTATAAATATAATTTAATATAATATTGAATATATATTATATATATATTATATAATATAATATATAAATATATATAATTAGTAGATAATAATATATTATTATATATTAATATATAATTATATATAATATATAATATAATTATAATATTACTATAATAATATTTATAAATATATATAATATATATATAATTAATATATAATATTATATTAATATTATATAAGGGTACTATTATGGTATCGATCAAAAAAGTTTTGGAGATTCGCTGACGCCTGACAACTGAAATGCGTATTGAAATTTGAAAAACCAAACATATAGGCAAAAATATGTGAATAAAAATTTTTAATTGCATTGCATTGCATTGCATTTATAGCTGGTCCCTTGATAGTATAAACACAAGCCTGTATTCTTGTATGTACATGAAGTTATGATAGCAAGAAAATGTTGGGCAACACATTGTTTCAAACCTCAAAATAATTTTTATAAGAAAACAATTGTTATAAACTGTTGAAGCTACTTTTTTATGCGCAATGTGTCTTTTGTACGGCGTTAGAGCATTGCGCATTGTTGCCATCTTTTCAGTCATTTCTTATATTTCTTTCCTAATTATTTGGTTAATATAACTAAATATACTAAATTATTAAATCGAAATATACTAAACATTCTTAATAATTTGTATGTTTCCGAGACAAACAATGGTCTAAAACTATTTTATAGAAAGAAGGCTCTGTCATCTAAAGGATCTTGAAACTTGTCTTTTTATAAATGGGTATAAGAGACGAAACCTTTCCACCGTGCAGAAGCTTTTTATCAAAATTAAGAAAAAAAAATAAATTTGTTGAATCTCGGTGTATTTATTCTCACGCTCATGCAGATGTTCTACAGATAAAGTTCCGATGGGACCTTGTAAATAATTTTTATGTAATGGTTTAACATTATAATGATAAACACAACTGCATATAATAATTATTATATTTTATTATTTATTATTATTAATTTATTATTAATTATTTTATTATTATTGATTATTATTAATTATTATTATTATTATTATTATTATTATTATTATTATTATTATTATTATTATTATTATTTATTCCGACGTTTCTCTCATATCCAGTAGGACGTAGGTGACATAGTAAAAAAAAAAACAACCGTGTAGGTGATGTCAATTGCAAATTTCTTGCCTTTAATGCAGTTATACATGAGAATAAAACTACTTTTATATATATAATATATATATATAATATAGTAATATATATATAATATATATTATATTATAATATATTATTAACTATAATATATATTATATATAATAATATATATTAATATATAATATATATATATATATAATATATATAATATAATATTATATTATATAATATATTAATATATATAATATACTATATAATATGAAGAGATGACATCAAAATGAAATTAAAAATTCATAGTTTTATTAATTCGACGTTTCGAACCATACCATGGTTCATCATCAGATACTGAATATAGGGAATATATAAATAAATAATTGAATTAAATTTAAAAATAAAAATAAATAAAAATAAAAATAAAAATAATAAAAATAACAAAAATTATTATTATATTATTATTATTATTATTATTAATTACCAATTTCTATTATTAATTAATTATTATATTACATATCACGATATTATTATTTAAAATTTATTAATTATTATTATTATTTAATATTATTTATTCATTTAACCATCTCATTATTTTTTATATGCAGCAAATGCCAAATTTGTTTTCTAAATTAATGAGATTGTCCACCTCTAACCCCCAAATCCCATTATTCACTACTTGTGTTAACTGTAATTTAAATTTCCCATCTTAACTTTACCAGTTTTGAAAATGTATACATTATTTTACTTACTGTTTTGAAACTTACAAATCACTTATTAGCTCATTATATTTTTATTTTTTATTTCGCATTTTCATTGTTATATATTTATTATTTTTATTTTTATTTTTATTTTTAATTTTTTAAATTTCATATTCAATATTATTCAATATATGCCTCTATTCAATATCCTGATTGATGCCATGGTATGAGTTCGAAACGTCGAATAATAAATACTATGAATTTTTATCCTGCTTTTGGATCATCCTCTTCATATTAAACTTGTGGTTCCTAGGAACCGACGGATATATCAAATCTTATAATAAATATATATTATTATATAATATATATATATAATTATTATATATTAATATCATTATATAAATAATATTTTATCTAATTATATAATATTATATATATAATATTATATATATATATATATTATATATAATATATATATATTATAATATATATTAATATATATATATATATATATATATATATTAATAAGGTACTAATATGATTATATATTGTAGTGATCTATGTTTCATAAGGATGTCATCTTGGTACCTAATATTCATGATTGTAAATTATGACCATAGTATAAATATAATCGATAAATAAAACCACGGGTTGGTAGAGACTTAAATCAACCGATTTTGTAGCGCGAATTTAAAAAAAAATTCATGTTTTTATTTTTTTAGGCACAATTTTTTTTCTCCAATTACTAATTAATCCATATTATTATTATTACTTTCTATCTTATAATAATATTAATTCCATCTAAATCAGTTTCTAAATCGCTTTTTTTTATAAGACCGAAAAAAAATTAGGGAGAGCCTATTTACTAATTGAACTATGTAGGCTAGTTAAATGTTTTTACATATTAGTCTTCTAAGGGCCCAGTGGTTCCCAATCTTTTTTCTAGTGGCGCACTCCCAAGAAAATATAAAAATTATAATTTGGTGCCGACCCCTATCCTTTCACAAATATATATATATACCTATAATATCCGACATCTAGTCTTATCCAATTTTATATCCAGATAGTTATAATTATATATATATTATATATTAATTATATATATATAATATATATATATATTAATTAATATATATATTATATTATATTATATATTATATATATATATATATTATATTTATTAATATTATATATATAAATAATACTTTAAAATAAAATTTAAGGGTTTTTCTTCACGCTTGTCGCGCACCCCCTGGTATTTCGAGACGTACCCCAAGGGGTCCACGCACCCGTTTGAAGCCACTGCATTTAAGCTGTCATATTTTAATAATAAACTCTATAAACTTGAAATGTATTAAAGAAATAAAAATTATAGAAATTCAAATAATAAATGACTACACCATTTGGCATTAATTATAACTTAAAATTAATGCCAAATGGTTTAGTAATTTATTTACTATTACTTTAACTAGGCCAACAGAAGTTCAATTGTTTTGAATGCTCTATTTTTTTTTATTTATTTATTAAGTGATTTGAAGCTATATAGATGAAAAAAACGATACAAAAAATCATTGAATTATAAAAAAAAATAAAAAATATCCCATAACCCTGTAAAAAATAAATAAAATTATATTAATCAATCCGATGTTATAATTTTCGAACCATCTGTGTGTGCGAGCGTACTATTTTGCCGCCAAAAAGTAAAACAAATATAATATGGCTTCGTATATAGCAAAAGTTATTTTTTTCGTAATCATAAATATTTTTTGAAGGAAATTGGCAAATATTTTTTTTTATAAAAATATGTCAATTACTTTATTTTCAAAAACGTCATAAAGAAGAAGCTGGCAGTATCTGCCATTTGTCCAACAATAATATATATATTATATATATATATATATATATATATATATATAATATATATATATAATTATAATATATATATATTAATATATATATATATTAATATTAGATATATATATATATATATTTTATATATATATATATATATATATAATATATATATATATATATTAGTCTTAACACATATCCTCGCGTGCCTGCAGGGTGGGTGCTCAAGCTAAGCAGATAATTCTACAAACATCTGCATGCCATTCATTGAGAAAGAAGATTAATAATAATCATCTTGTAGATAGGAGATTCCGGATTCCTGCTCTGGCTATCACTAGCGAGATTCCTTCTTCTTTTTCATGGTCCCAAACTGTCCATACTTATTCACTTCGACAAATTTACTGCTTAGAAACTAAAGTGAAGATAATTTTGTTTTCTCAGATTAATTTAAAGTATTTATTTTTACAGATTTTAAATTTTTCATAAAGAATACTAATCGAAATTTTGTTGTGCTCACTCATTAATATATTGCTTCATTATATATATTTGGTTTTATTGACGTAAAGACAAATATGAAAATTTTGTTGCTTCACAATTAAATTTGTTAAAATTTAATTTAAAATATTTATTTTGTGTATAAAATTTTTGAATTTTTAAATTTTCAAAATTTATTTTATTTCTTTAAGTGGGTAGTTGAATTGCTTTGAAAATATACACAATCTTCATAATATATATATATATTATATATATTATATAATATATATTATGTATTGTCTATTATATATATATATATTATATAGTTATATTATAATTATAGAATATATATATCATTATATTATAAATAATTAATATATTATATAATATATACGATAATATCTATATATTTTATATATTAATATAGTTATATATAGAGAGTAATAACTATACTTTGAGATATAGGACCTTTTTTACTTCATCACGACATTTATTTATTTCTGACAAATGAATGCATTCGAACAAAAAATTCAGCTTTAACGCTACTAAATTAATAAGAAATATTCTTTAGGTTGCATCTTTAACACTACACTTTCATTGAGTGATTATATGTAAAGTTGTGTTGTACGCTAATTCAGTTGGCACATTTATTAAAAAAAAATATCTTATAAAATAATAATTTAATGTAGTTAAAATTAAATAGTTTAAATTCTGATATACAATTGTTAATATACTTTTTAAATAATCCTGACCTTGAAAAGGACCGGAAAAGGAATTAGTTGACATTGCTGTGGAATGCTGATTCTAATTTCTTGTGCGAAAAAAAAAAAAAAAAAAAAAAACTACAATACCTACGACGGGAGAAAATAATAACCTTTATGTGAATCCTGGTAAAATGAATTAGATTTTAGTTGAAAGAGTGTAAAAAATAAAAAATAAAAAATAAACAATAATAAAATATAGTTTTCTAATAATTATAGTAATATGATTAGAATAAAGCCTTTTTAGAGACCTTTTATTGTTACTCGTTAAAATAAATTAGACTTTTTCATTTAAATTTTGTGTTTTTTTTTAACTAAAGAAAATTACCCTCAGAGGGGTATACCCGGAGCCCGAAAAAAAAAAAAACTTGGGAAAGAAGAGAATGGATAGCAGAAGTCAGGGTCTCTCGGCCTTGCGGGGAACTACGGGGCTAGGACCTAATTCCCCCCTCCGGGAGAGGGTCTCCGAACCCCCGCTCTTTTGGTATTTGGGTGTCAACGCGGGGGTTCCTCCACCCCCCTACGGGGTATGGAAGAACGGAACGCGTCCCCCCTGTGTTCCCGCGTCGGCTCGAGCCCCCTACATTGCCGTGTAAATACCTTTACAAATAATATGATGCTTTTTCACTATGTCCCAGCACCCCCGCAAAAAAAATAGCCAATTTTTATGTTTATATTTTGTTTAATGTTTTTTTTTTTTTTTAGCATTTTCCTACTAAAATTTTACCAGGATTTCCAAAATTGGATTTGTTGTTTTTTTTTTTAATACAGTTTCCCAGCAGTTAAACAATTTTGGCTCAGGGATATCCAACAATGTATTCCATTTCCCTGTAGCTTTTGTAAGTTTCTCCCTGTGAGATATGGATTGTGGTTCTTCTATATATATATACTATAGTATATATATATATAATATTATATATATTATTAAGTTATTATATATATATACTACTATATATATATATATATGATATTATATAATATATTTCTTTTGTATAGATATCTTGATCCTCTATATGTTTATTTCTATATACATATAATTAATATCGTTTATATAGAGATTCAGACTAAAAAATTTTAAAAAATAACTTGTCCGAATGCATCAAATGCTTTCATAAAAAAGTAAAATGTCTCGCACCCGAAAATAAAAAGGGGCCGCTATACATAATATATCATATAGTTATATACTAGCATATATTATATCCGTATATATATAGTATATATATATAATATTATATATAAGTATATTTAAAATATATATATATATATTAATTTAATATATATAATTATATTATATATATATTAATATATATATATATATAATAACAATCCATTATTGTGATATGAGAAGTACCTAAAGAAGAAAATGATGCGCGTGATTGCGTGCAGCAATTTTTTTTGATAAAAATTCAAAATAAAACTTTATTTTGATAAAAGAGCTTGGTGAAACTAAAGAAGTTACCCGCACGATATCTCGAAAACTAAGATAGATACAAGAAAACTGATAACATATATGGAAACAGCGTATGAAATTTTAATGTATGTGAAAATCGAAAAAAAATTTACTTTTTCTTTATTTTTTTTTTTATATCTCCAAAACTACGATAGATACAAGGAAAACTAATAACATATTTAGAATTAGCGTATAAAGCAAAATGAAAAAAAAAGATTTTTTTTTTAACTAAAAGAATACCCCAGGGTAAACGGCAAAGATGAAAAGAGTCTGGGTCTCTCGGCCTCCTGGGGGACGGCGGGGTTGGACTATTTCCCCCCCTCCGGGAGGGTCTCCGGAACCCCCGCTCTTTGGTATTTTGGTGTCGCGGGGGTTCCTCCGCCCCTCTCCTACGGGGTATGAAAAACGTCCCCCCTCTGTCCCACCGTCGGCTCGAGCCCCCTAAAAAATATTTACACGCTGATTCCACTATATGTTTTTTGTAGTTTTTTCCTTCTACCTATGTAGTTTGGAGGATTCTAAAAAAAATTAAAAAATAATAAATTTTTTTTTTCATTTTCCATACAAATTTCATACGCTGATTCCATATATGTTATCAGTTTTCTTGTACCTATCTTAGTTTTCGAGATATCATGCGGTTAACTTCTTTAGTTTGGCCAAAGAGCTTTACACCTATAAAAATATTAAAAAAAACAAGTCCTAATTATTTATTTAAATCTATGTAACCTAACGTAAGTTAATCTAACCTAACTAACCTGAATCATATATAATATATATAATATATAAATAATAAATTAATTAATATTAATATATATACATATATATATATACTATATATATATATATTTATTATATATTTATAGATTCTATAGTATTGGTATTTATATTATATATATATATATATATATATATATATATGGTCAGCCTTCAGATTAGCCGACACCTGTATCTAAAAAGCTACGTTAGCTACATAAAAACTGAATACATTTTTGAAATCAGCTAACATTTTTAGGCAGGAAATTGAAAAGAAAAACTAAAATAAAGGGCTATAAAAAAAAATTATAAATAATAACTAACTTTTTGTACGATAAGTAATGTTGCCCAAAAATTTTCAAGACTTGACTCGTCCCATTTTCCCAAGTTTCTCAGACATCTATCCCCCGTTCCCCAAATATTCTATTTTAAGTGTTTTGGTACTTTATTTAAGCTTCGTAAAGTTGGTAAAACTAGGAAATGCATTTTAAGATTCTAAATTTACGAAACAGAAAAGACAAACTTTCTTTGTAATGGTGAATTTTCAAATATAATTTAATTAATATTAACAAAAAAGTAAAAAGAAATTGATATATATTTTTTTGAGCCTCACATTTAAGCTTATGAAATGAGTAAACTTATTTATTTCAGTTTAAATTTGATGTATCTACGTAAAGTTTCTAGAGCGAATTTAGACGCATTGAGACATTTTTTTTTTAGTTAACGAATACCGCGGGCTTCCGGCAACACCTAAAATTAAAAACAATTCTTATTTTTTCGTACAACAATGAAAGAAGGCAATCTTAGCGTAGGTAGTAAATAATTCTGAGATAGCATTACCAACCATTCCAATACTAATTTTAGTATTGCCCCCTGGTTTAATAAAGGCCCAATGTTTTAATTTATTTATTCATAACAGTAATAGTGATCACACACAGACACACACACACACACACACCAACCTAACAGCACACACCACAGCACACACAACAACCACACACAACACACAACCACAGCAGCACAACACACACACACACCACACATCACACTACTGCATAATAAATAGATGTTCTAAGGGCGGAAATAATATTGCTTTTTTCGCTGGGGTGACCTGACCCCTAACCTGATCTAGACCCAGCCTAAACAACACACACACACACAATCACCACCACCACACACACACAACACAACACACAACACACTACTGATACGATAAATAGATGAATATCTAGGGGCGAATTATTTTTTTTCACTTGGGTGACTGACCTAGACCTGATCTAACCTGATCTAATAACAAAGCCTAACCTAACCTAGACCTATACTTAACCTAGCATAACCTAACCTAACTTTAAATAACCTAAACCTAGCCTAACTCTAACCTAGACCTAACGTATAAGTAAAACTAACGCGTCATACCTTAACGTAAACTAACCTAATAAGTCATCTCAACTGTTTGTAAACTACTCTCATATATATATTATATATTATTATATAATAATTATTACTTATGCTCTTATAAATATTATATATAATTATATATATATATATATATATATAACTATAAGATATATATAATATATATGAGTACTAAGAACTACCAGAAAACTTGAATAAAAGACAATGTTTTTCCTCATTCACAGATTAAAAAGTAAAAAAAAATATAATAATCTCGCAGCTAGGGATGGAGGAGGAGGAGTCTCGGCTGCACCGCGGACAGGTTACTAGAATGGCCAGGCCGTATATGATGAATTATTAAGGCGTATATATCTCTAATAAATTTATTATAATTATTTAATATTTAGTATATTTTATTAATAACTGTAAAATATTTTTTAATCTTCTTTTTCGGCAATTATAAATGTTCGCTTGAATTACAAAAATGTATTCAGTTTCATGTAGGCTTCTCGTAGTTTAAAGATGCAGGTGTACGTCTAATCTGAGGCTGGTCCTATATATATAGTATTATATGTATAAATATATAAATATATATATATATAGTATATATATCATGATTATAGTATATAGTATATAATATATATAAGCATAATTACTATATTATTTAAAATATATATATTTAATATATATAATATATATAATATAATAATATCAAACTTTGTCGGCTAACGCGCAAACTAGCTGGCACAATTTTGTTCGAAACGTAAACTTGTAATAAAACTTTAGACTTCGGCTACATTCACCATAATTAAAAGACTATATATATATAATTATTAATAATATATTATTATAGCATATATATATATATATATATATATTATAGTATATATAGTAATTATATACTTATATAGTAGTAAATAATATAATATATATATATATATTAATATATATATATATTATATAATATTAAATATATATATATATATTATATATATATATATATAAATAAAAGACTTTTTACCCATATCTACTAATGGAAATATTTGCAAAATTTCTATATTAAAAATTACAACCTAAAAGTTCTCACTTTTAAAAAAAATTCCTCTATGGAAAAGATTTTAAGTCCAAATATTTAATAGTTTTATGTAGTTTAAAGCAGTGGTATTACACTGTTTGATAAATAATGGTTTAAAACATCACCTACTACAGATAGAGTAAAACTTTTTGTTCAACATGAGCCGTTAAAAGGAAGGCAAAGATCTCTCGTCCTCAAGAAAATAACTACATGCCTATAACAATAAGAAGGAAGCTGAAGATAATAGAAACTTGAAAATTATATTCATATCAGTTTATGTGTCAACGAATCAGTCACTACTAAATCTCGAAAATAAACAATAAGAATTGTGTAAATAAACGAAGAAATAGATAATAATAAATTTGAAAGTTAGAAATGTCGAAAAGTATTAATGAACAAACCTGAGGAATTTCACTAGAGTTGAGATGCTGGGTGTTATTACAAGGGACTCGACAGACTTTACAGGACGAAGACGTTTTATGATGTGGCAACTCAGATCACTTTCCGTAACAATTGAATCCTAAATGACAAAACCACCTTAGTTTTTTTTTTTTTTTTTTTTTTTTAAATAAGTAAAAAAAAATTTTACAATCTAATTACAATGAAATCCAATATCTTACTGAAATGTTTAGAGAAATATCATTAGGTGTTGAGGCTTTTCTCTGATGTTTATTTTTGCTGAATAACGTTTTCCATCCTAAAGGTGACTTTTTTTTTAAGACTCCCTCACTTTCCGACTCAGTAAATCTATCACAGTATAGGTATGCTTTACAGCAGAACTAATCTGTGGACCTCTCCCTCTATTTGGCAAACACAATATTAAACATTTTTATTATACAAATGATAAAGAACAATCAAATGCAATTTATTGCTAATTTTATTTTCATAAAGAATAAAAACTCATAGTTTGCCCAATTAAGTACTAAAATAAAACTAATATCAAAAATATAAAAAGTTAATTCAAAGAGACAAATAAAACTTAAAGAAATAATAATCCTTTGGCGCAAAAACACTCTGCTTAATATATTTTTGGTCGCTTTTAATTGCAGCCAAAGCCCGTTCACAGCTTCATCTATCGATAAAAGTTTTGTTGGGGTTGAAATGGCCAAAGACTTGGGCCGAAGTTTCTTTGGTGAAACCTTCACTGCTGTTCCATTAGTGGAAGGAGAGGAATATTGGAATTTTATCGTTGAAGATGAGATCTACGTACCGAACTAAATATTCCGTCACAACTGCTTGAGTTCCGACATCCCTATCAAATAAATAATAATTCACAATAGTTTTAAATATCAAGTAATGTCAAAAATATCCGTTTCATGAGGAAATAAACATTTATGAAAATATTTTTAAATTAACTTCCGGCACTGTTGGGTGGAATTTGTTGTGCTATATCGTCGCTTCAATCCCTTTGGTAGAACTTTCCTATTACCATTTCATTCATCTATTGACTTCTAACTGTTACTCAATTCGATATCGGAGGCCAAGAATTGTCAAATATTTATTCTTTCATATTCTGACTGCTAACTACTACTAATCCTTTAATTTCAATTTATACAATTTTGACTAATATAATTTAATATTTGGCCAATATAAACATTTCAACAGCTAAGAGAAACAAAAACTAAGAGACCTCTTTTTCATTATCGTTTTCCTTAACTTCATTCAAACATTATAGGTTCACACCTCATTTTATCTAATGTAACTTTATTGTTCGTAAATGAAATAACAGAGAAACTTTAATACTAGGTAGAAAAAAAAAAACATTAATAATAATAATAATAATAATATAATCATTATAATATTTCTACTCGGTTTTAGGTACACGCATATACAAACCTGTAGGGGCATGTAACTTACCACCACTTTTCTAAATCTTTTTGATCGCAAAAGATTTGGAGACTAAACAATTGCAATGTTTCTCAGTGTCATTCTGTGTTGCTATGAGAAGCGACACACGCCAAATGTTATTAGGTATTCCAAAGTTCTAAAAGAAAATAGGATTGGTATATTTAAAAATTATTATTTAAAAATTTATATCCCGAAGAAAAGAACAATTTAGAAAATCAAAATCTAAAAGTAAGAATAAAACTATAACAAAAACAAAACATTTTCCCTAGAACAACATTTTGCAACTGTAATAAGTTTAACTAACTTTAAAGAATGTTTTAGTTAACGA
Organism: Trachelipus rathkii; assembly: GCA_015478945.1. Classification (NCBI taxonomy): domain Eukaryota; kingdom Metazoa; phylum Arthropoda; class Malacostraca; order Isopoda; family Trachelipodidae; genus Trachelipus; species Trachelipus rathkii. The sequence continues at coordinate 31,473 of JABUQX010102747.1, forward strand.
AATTTACTGCTTAATATTCAAGGGTGAATTTAAGTATTTAACCTGTAATCGGCGGCAACGCTGTTGTACAACGTCTCGAACATGAAGCAACCTAACGTCCTCGTTTTTGCATAACAGCTGAGACAAACTTATCCTTATAACTGATAAGTTAAAAGAGGGTTAGAGTACCTACAAATACATCTTCCAACACCGATGAGAGCACAATGTATATCTTGAAGAATACTTTCATCCCCGTAGAGGTCAGGAACTCTCTCCTCATCAAATGCATTTCTAAATAAATAAATATATATATATATATATATATATATATATATATATATATATATATATATATATATATATATATATATATATATATATATATATATATATATATATATATATATATATATATATATATATATATATATATATATTATGCTTTTTATAGAGGAGAGTACATACTCAAGCGATGAAATTACCTCCCATTTAATGGTTCGCCTTTTCTCTTTTGTTCACTTTCTTCACACACTCATCCACCATTTATTCACATATCATATACATACTTAACGTCTCACCCCTCTTCCTAGACAACATCTTTACAGACACATCCTACTACTTATATCCTATGTGTGGGGGAGAAAAATTGCCCCACATCGTATGTCTGCGTGTCGTAGAAAGGCGACTAAGGGATAGTGGTAGTTGGGTTGGCTGCCACTACCACCTATCTCTTGCTTAGGAATGCTGATGCATTCCTCGGAGATGGTCGTGATGGCCGTAAACGGCCTTCTAATTTTCGGCGAAATTGTATGAATCGTATTGGTACATGGAATGTCAGAGGAATAAATGTTGAGGAGGAAAAAGGAGAGAGAGAATTGATGGATAATATTTAGAAAGGGCAAAATTTGATTTGCTCGCTGTGACTGAAACAAAAAGATGAAAGGAAACGGTGAAAATTATATGGTGTGAATTGTGAAATGTTGATACGCTGATGTGGAAAGGAATGTGGGGGGGAGAAGAAGGAGTTGCAATTTTGATGAGTAACTTGTGGTACAGAGCTATGGTAGACTTTTGTGTGTGTGAAGTACTGAAAAAAAGGTCAAAGGTATGTGGATTTGTGACGTATGATACGAGGAAATGTTGAAGAGAGCACGATTTTCTGGGATAGTCTGAATAATGTTTTTGGATGGGGTGAGTAGAGCTTCAGATTGATTGTGTTAAGGGGACCTAAATGGTTGAATATATGATCAGAAAAAGAAATGGTATAACAGGTTTGTTTGGGGTGTCAGGGAAAATGAGAATGGTAGGAAAGGTGATTGACTTCTGTGAGAAGAGAGGTATGTGTAAATGTACTCTTCAAACACAAGAGTATCATAAGTATACTAGAGTTGGTGTAGGTAGAGATGGTTCCGAAGTGAAAAGTATGATTGATTTTGTGTTAGTGAAGGAGATGTTGAAGTATGTGTTGGATGTTAAATCAGTGAGGGGATTAGGAATGGGATTATCGGATCATTATGTTGTTCTATGTAAAATTAAGTTAGTGGGAGGCTTGGATGGAGAGGAAGGTGATACGGAAGGAAGTGGGTAGAATTAAGAGTGAAGTTAAGTGAACAAGGTAATATGATAAGTATCTAAGAGCACTCATAAAGTAAATCAGTTGAATGTGAACAAGTTGAAACTGAACAAATCTGGGAGCAAATGAAGGAAGCAGTTGTTAGCAGTGCAAAGGAAGTATGTGGATGTGCTAAAGTAGGAAGTAAGAATGTTAACAGTGAGTGGTGGAATGAAGAGGTGATGCAAGCGGTTAAAAGTAAAAAAGAAGCGTGGTTGAATGTACTAAAGGCCAATGATGAAGTTTCAAAAGAAAGATGTTTGGAAGTATATAAGGAGGAAAAAAGAAATACTAAAAGGTGCATACGTAGGAGAAAAGAAGAGGTAAATGAACAGTTTGGAAGGAGGATGAATGGGGACTTACAAGGGAATAGGAAGCTCTTCTGGAAGGAAGCGCGAAAGGTTAAGAATGAGAATAAAGGGAACCTGCTTAGAATAATGAATAGGGATGGTGCTTTTGTAACTGATGAAATGGATGTGAGGGGAGTGTGGAAAGAACACTTCGAGAATCTGTATAATATTAACAGTAATGAAGAGGTGATAGTGAATGTGTGTGGGTTTGATGGTGCAAGAAGGAATAGGTATTTTGGGGATGAGGTCATTAGCAAGGAGGAGGTAATGGGAGAGTGAGAAAGTTGAAGAATGGTAAATCTGGGTATAGATGAAATTTACTGGTGAAATGATCCAGAACGGAGGCGAATGGCGATTGATTGGATTGGCAGTTAAGTAATAGTACTTTTATTGAAGGTATAGTTCCGAGGATTGGAGGAGAAGCAGTAATATTGCCATAAGGTGCAGGAACATCAGAAGTCTGGAGGAATTATAGAATTAGTTTATTGAGTGTTGTAGGGAAGATATATGCTTTGGTATTTTAGTCGAAAGAGTGCGTGGGTGACTGAAGGACTGATTGGTGAAAAAAAAACAAGGTGCGTTTAGGAGTGGTAGAGGATGTGTGGATCAAATCTTTACATTGAAACAAATGAGGGAGAAGAAGAATAAAATGTATTTAGGTTTTATGGATTTGTTTACAACAGGCGCATGATAGGATTAATAGGTAAAAGCCCTATGGCAGGTGTTAGTAATATATGAATTGGTGGTGGTAGGCTTCTGAATAGAATCAAAAGAATGTATGACGATAGTGGAGCGTGTGTAGAATAAATGGTGTCAAAAGTGATTGGTTAATAGTAATAGCAGAGTGAGGCAGGGATGCGTTATAATCCCCTTGGTTATTCAATTGCATCATAAGGATGGGGTTATAAAAGAATTAGAGGTGGAGGTGGCAGGAAATGGTGTTAGAATGATGGAGAGTGGAATAGGGAGGTGCCCTACCTATTATATGCGGATGATTTTTGTTTGTGTGACGAATCTGAAGAGAGTTTGAGAGGATTGTTAGAGAAGATTTGGCAGTGTGTATAAAAGGAGGGATTTGAAGAAAGTAAACGTGAATAAGAGTAAGGTTATAGTTGTGAGTGAGGATGATAGTCCTGTGAAGTTATGTTAGATGGTGACAGCTGGAACAAGTGTCTGAGTTTAAATATTTAGGAGCATATGTTGGATGAGAAGAACGGATGATACCAGAGTGTAGTAGAAAGGATTGTGAATGGCAGGAAGGTGGCTGAAGCATGTACAATTAAATCATTGGTGAATGCTTGGGACTAGTCTTTAGTGCTAGGAGTCTTACATGAGGGTGTGTTGTTACCTGTGTTATTGTATAGTAGTGAGACTATGGTCTGGAATAAGTAGATCTAAATTTCAATGTGTTCAGATGGACAATCTTAGGGAGTGCTAGAGGTGTGAAAAGAATTGATGAAATGAGGAATGAACCTATTAAGGGAGTTGTGTGATGTGAAAGGGAGTAAATGAGAGAATAAATGAAAGTATGTTGAGATGGTTTGGTCATGGGAAAGGATGAATGATAGTCAGTTGGTTAAGCGGATGTATAGTGGCGAGTGTATTTGGGAACCAACCGGCTGGGAGACCGAAGAAAAGTAGATTGATCAGTAAGCAAATGTTTGAAGGAGAGAAATGAGTTTGGCAAAGAGGCGAATAAAGGTGCTTAATAGGAGTGAATGGCGGGGTTTTGTTAGAGTATGGGTTTGTGGCCCACCTATGGGCGAAAGGGATGAACCACCGCGACGATTTACCATGGTGAGGGTCCGTCTGTGGTTCAGTGAAGCTCTAGGGTGGATTTTCTGACTGCAGTGCAGTTCTTACTAATTAATGGTACAGAGGGGCAGTAAGGCTAAGGCTTTCTTTTCGACTTTTGTCATATACTTCGTTCTTCTGCTTTTCTTTTCCATCTTTGCTCAGATTCGCAAATTGGGTCCATTAATGGCTATAAATAGGTAGATGAAGAATGGTGGCGCTGGTTAGGGATAGCCGGCCTTAAAGTTCCATTTCTATAATTCTCCATTATTTACCCTCTGTTAGGGGATAAAAGCAGAATTAAAAGGGAAATTTTTTTTGTTTGTATATATATGTATATATATATATATATATATATATATATATATATATATATATATATATATATATATATATATATATCTTCTGCTATATATATATATATATATATATATATGCTGTATATATATATATATATGTTTCATAAGAACGCCTCATTAACGGGAGGTTCAATTAGCGCCTCTTTATACGAGAGGACAGCTGGTTCAAATCCTCCGCTTAGCAGTTGAGTTGGGTTTTATCTACCTGGGGGGCAAGAATTAAAACTCTGCGAACACGTTAGTGGCGCTGGTTTGGATAACCGGCCCTTAAAGTTCGTGATTTCTGATTCCCCACCCCATTATTTATCTGCATAGGGGATAAGCACGTTAAGGTAGTTTATATACATATATATATATATATATATATATATATATATTTCTTAACTTATATATATATATATATATATATATATATATATATCTTTATGCTATATATACTCATATATATCTACGCTATAAATTTAAACTTATATATGTATATGTATAATCATTACATAAAGAATTAAATATATAAGAGAATTTACCACCTAATACCTCAGTTTTTGAATATTTAGAAGTGATGCCCGAAGACCCAATCTGTAAATGCCATCAACAGTGCCGTGGCTTTTCCGATAAACTCAGGTAACATTTGAGAACCATTATTTCGTGTCCATTTATAAGTGTTGAGTTACTCAGTAGCCCTTTCACGGAGGATTCCAGTTCTTTAATTTTCCAGGCAGAAGGTCTGGACCAAACAAAAAGCTCCCCTGTAAAAAGAATAGGGAAAAATTATTGCTTACTTTGTTCAAAGATTCCTAAGATGGCGGAAATTTTCAATCTTAAAAGGTTTAGTCAATAAGATAGAAAAATAAGGTTCCATTCGATAATGAAAGTCAGGCAAGACCTTGAGAGGTGAATAAAAACTACTTTTAATTCTTATAACTATTAGTGAAAAATTTATGTTAAAAAGATCCTCCAACTATTTTAGGAGAAGAGCAAAGGAAACATGGAAATTGATAAAAACTGAAAAAGAAGAAGCAAGTATTTCTTTATCCTAAAGAAAACTCTATAACAATCAGAAAACACGACAAAGTACTTTGAAGATATTTCAATACAAAATGACTTCTACTTTCTATAATTAAGAGGCATTAAAATGAAATGTGGTGGCTCAGTGATGGGTAAAAATTGTCTACAGGCCACACATTTTAAAAACCTCAAGATAAATAGCTTCTAAATATGGAAGGAAACCTTCAAAAAAAATGTTGAAATATATCTATAAAATAAAAAATATAACCATTAGGTTTTTTATTTAATAAAAAGGGTATTTGCAATCCATTTAGATAGTTTATATGTATGTCTTAAAAATAAATATAATTAGTTTACAATTTATTCTCATATACTTTTATATCTAAAATGTTTTACCTTACACTATACTATCAATAATCTTATATTAAAATTGTGATATATTGTTGGTATTTAGCATATTCAGGGAAAAATTTTGGAGTCCAAAGTGATATCTCTTGTTAAAGTTATGCCTCATATTGTCAAGACACAATATAACAGTGAACCATTTAAGAGAGTAAAGTTGGGAGTTGTTTCAAGAATACCATGAACAACGACACAAGTCAGAACATACATTTATCACTTAACAATTCACCAGGACTTGAGTAATTCAATACAAGAATATATATATATATATATATATATATATATATATATATATATATATATATATATAAATATATACATATATATATATATATATATAATATACTATATATATATATATATATATATATGTATATATATATATATATATATATATATATATATATATATAAATATCCAGAAGAAGTTACGGAGTGGTGTTTGTGGGGAGAATCAGGAGAATCACACAATGCTTCAACTTCGCCCCTCAATCCACATCTTGATGCGAGGTCACTACAGCCTTTGTCCATTCACTTCCTTTTCCCATCTGAAGACAAATCTCAACCCTCATAATAGGAGGCAATTACTGGCACCATCACCCAACATGGTATAAAGACCAAAGTGCAGACCCCAAGGAGGAGTCCATTTAATAATATATCTAGATCATCTAAACATCCTCAACAACAAAAACTTTCACACTAAATTCTCCCCCTACAAACAATCAATCAAATCATCCCCAGACCTAATATTGTGCTCCCAAAATCTCCCACAAAACTTCAATGGTCAACACAAACCGACCTAAACTCTGACCACCTCCCCATAATCATAAAATACCATTACCAACAAACACAACCACACTTATAGGAAAACTTTCACAAATTACAAAAAGTAGAATGGACAAATTTACTCAGAATACACATAAATATACTCAATCTATAACAAGACATGAGACTGTTACTTCCATCAAATTGCTGAGATCCTCTATTTAGGGGGATTTCAACGTACACAACACTAGTGGTTGGGCTCCTCTCACACCGATGCAGGCGGGGAGGAAGTCGAATAATTCAGTATTCTCAACGATCTGGAACAGTTAATTAAGGAACCTACATATTCCAGATCGTCCTAACCAATTCTTGGATACGCTTGACTTATGTTTCACCAATACTCCTTCTCGTTATAAATACACCATTTCTCTCCTTCCTATTGGTAACTCTGACACAATCTTGTAGCTCTTAATTATAGCACTTTCTCTCCTGCAGCTCCACCATGCCCTAAGCCATGTAATTTCTGGCACTTTAATCTCGGGCTAATTGGGGGACATTGCGTCGTTTTTTGATAACTTTTCTTGGAATGAATCCTGCTTTGACTCGAGGATGCCAGTCACAGCTGAAGAAAAGGTAGGGACCATGTCCACACCGATGCTGGGATGACAGGTTCATTTCCATCTTCAACTAAATCTTTTCTCCCCAAATCCATGGTTCGATGGAGCTTGTTCTCATGCCATTCAGGAGAACATTGCGTTTCGGGCATGAAACTCTCATTCTCCTATTTCTCTTACTAATTTTCATTCTGCTCAGAATCTTTGCAGGGATACTATTCGACAGGCTAAGCGTACTTTCCACTAAAAAAAATTCGACAATATGATTTCTCCTACGGTAAAAATTTTTGGCCCTTGCCAAAAACATCTCTAACACAACTTTTGTAAATCTGCCTTTCATCCAATTCGTCCTGACGGTTCTGTTGCTAACTCTCCTTCTGAAAAGGTAATCTCTTCAGCCTCCTTTTTCCTAATTCTACCTGGACGATTCTGGCATCCCTCCTCCTACTCCTTTTTCCTCTCAGGTTTCCCATGTCTTTACCTGTAATTACACATGATCGACGTTGCATGGGATCTGAAATCTAAGGAAACATCAGGAAGGCTGAGTGGCCCGGATAGCATTCACTCCCATGTTTTGAGGAGTGTGCTCTGAGCTGGCCCTGTCCTCGTTCAGCTCTACTCTCCTGACTTAATACTAATATTGTACTTTCCTCTCAGTGCTCAAGCGCGCACATGTCCAACCGATCCCGAAAAAAGGTGGCCGCTCTCTGTCCCTTCTAACTATCGCCCTATAGCTCTCACTTGTATTCTCTCTAAAATCTTTGAAACTCTTCATAACTCTCATTTCCTGGATCATCTGAGTCTCATTTCCCTTCTTTCAGATCATCAGTATATTTCGTCGCTCGAGGTCAACTGGTGACATACTCTCTCTAACTGATTTATGGTCTTCTGCCCTTAGGGACCATGGGAGTCTTAGTGGTAGCGCTTGACATATCCAAAGAAGCTTTTGACCAGGTTTGGCAAGCGTCACTGCTCTCTAAAAGCTCTTCCCTTGGGTTTTCCCTATACCTGCTGCTTACTCTTACATCTGGTTCTCTCAGTCGCTCTATATCAGCACTCTCCGTTGATGGTGCGACCTCTTCCTCTTTCCTGTTAATTGTGGTGCTCGCAAAGGTTCTGTTCTATCTCCAACTTTATTCTAGTTTTCATCAACGGTCTCCTCAGCTGTACTTCCAACTCTGTTCACTTTATGCCGATGACTCAACCCTCACTCTTCTACTCACTTCAAATCTGCTCCCTCTTTTGCTTCTAGGCTAGTTGCCTCGTCTTCAGCTTTCCGATTCTATCTATGTCGATCTGGATGGGATTTCCCAGTGGGGTCACCTGCAACCTTGTAAATTCAACTCTTTAAAACATCTTCTCTGCATCTCCCTCTCAAAAACGCCTCCCAACTTTCTATTTCCTTCGACAGCTCCTAGCGTCTCTCCTGTGAATAACATAAACATTCTTGGTCTTAACATAAACAATAAATTGTCTTGGAAACCTCATAATTTCAATGGTTGCTAGGTGGCCCTCAAAAACTGGGAGTTCTGTTCAGGTTGCAGAATTTTTCCTCTGCTGGCAGCTGCTCAGTTATGCTCTAAAGGCCTTATTGTACTGTATGGAGTACTGTGCTCACATCTTTTGAGAGGCTCCGGCTCCACCCTTCTATTGAATAGGGTTGAGTCTAAAGCTAGAGACTAATAGCTGTCCCCTTTTTTCAAACTCTCTTGACCCTCTATCTCTGCGACGTGAAGTTGGCGCACTATCTCTTTTCTATAGGTACACAGCACGGTAGATGCTCAGGGAAGTTGGCCGCTCGCATTTCCACCTCCATTTGCGTCGCCCTCCTCAATACAAAGGAGTGCCATGCTCTCACTTGAATTTTGCCGTGGTATTGAGAACCCCAGACTTGTTCGTTGTGGTGCCTCTTTCTTTCAACTACTTCTGTTCTGTAGCACTCCCTTGCCTTCTTCACCAACTATGGCCCCCGTCTTCCTCTCTTTAAAGCTCACGTCTACGCTCACCTGAGAATTTGCCTTAGGCTGGAGATTTTCATGTTTTATTTTCCGCCCCTCAGCAGACAGGGCTCGGCCCGTGGAGTGGTGAAGTTAACTGTATATATATATATATATATATATATATATATATATATATATATATATATATATATATATATATATATATATATATAAACATATATATATAGAGAGATTTATATAACTTACTTATATATATATACTATATATATATGCTCTTTATATATACTATATATATATAAAAACTCAAGTACAACACTAAACTAAATACAGCTATCTAAAACTTCACTTTAACAGTTCAAAAGTCATAAAACCTATATATGCCTCAGGATACCCCTCAAAAAATGTAACCCACTCTTAGACCTGAAATCTCAGACTGATCAAACAACAAAATCTACTCAAAAATCAACTCAGCAAACTCAACAAATTAAAAACTCAAATAATAATTTAAACACAAATTATAGAGGCTATAAAACACACTTCAAATAATTTTCAAACCCATCTAACAAAACCTACAAAAACACAAACAACAATAGAATGTGGAATTTAAAACATTAAACAACACAACTCCCATACACGAATCTATCAAAAACCCCAACAAACAACAAACTAACATACCCTCGAAACTCATTTCTCAAAACAAAGTCATAATCCCACCCATCAAAGAATAAGAAAATAATCAGATCCCTTAAGAAAATAAAAAGCAACCACAACCAAACAATAGAAATACCAATTGATATTAAAAACACCATAAAGACCCTCAAAAACTCACCAGCAACCGGTCCTAATAACATCTCAAACATCCACATTAAACACTTAGGAAATATCGCCTAACTCATTTAACACACACATACAACAATTCTATCAAATTAAAAGAGCAATTATCATCCCAAAATTAAAACCAAGAAAAGACCCCTCAAACCCCTCTTCCTATGGCCCAATTTCACTACTATCCACTCTGTGTAAACTCCAAGAAAAGCTCATACTGAATCACACATTCCCAAACAAAGGTTCCAACATGGTTTCTAACAAAACCACTCAACTTCAACAGCTCTCATAAACATTATACAACCAATAATAGATGGGTTAAATCTCAGACCCACACATAAAACTCGTACTCATAACAATCGACATAAACAAGGCTTTTGACACAGTCCCCAGACACATTCGAATATACAAAGTAATAAAATCAAGCATCCCCACTAATTTAAAGAAATGGTTATCAAACTTCCTAGCAAGAAAAACAGCTCAAATACTGATCAATAACAAGAGAAATCACACACAGTAAACATTAAAAACGGTGTACCCCAAGAATTGTACTACTCCACGCCCAACCTATTCACAGCAGATCTTCCACAACCACAAACAGACCACATAAACATATCATAACCCGACGACATAACCATAGCTACCACACACCAGAATCTAAACACAGCAACTCTCCAAAATATATCAACCACATACAAACTTGAAGTTAACAGACAATAGAATGTCTGCTTCACCAAACAAGTCCTCTATCACACTACTCACAACTACCAATCCCCAAATCTTCATATATAACATAGCTATCCCACTAAACAAAACACCCAAAATATTAGGAGTAACACTGGAGAGACACTTAACTTTCATAAAGCAAATAGAAACAATTACAACATCAGCAATCAAGAGCCTAAACATTCTAAGAACCATAGCAGGCACTGACATCAAAAATAACAAACAGATATCCATCACTATATATAAACAATTTATCCGCCCATCACTGAACTACGCTTAACCAGTAGCTAACCGAGGGAAACATGAAATAACTCCAAACAACACAAAACAAGGCCTTCACAATTATATCAGGATGTACACTTACACGACGAAACAAAGATACTACCTATATACAAACACCTAGATTTGATAAGAACCTAATTTTAAGCTAAAACAGAGACACCCCAACACCCCTATCACACTACACTCTCCAACCCCACTCACCAGAATAAAACAACCTCCATTTTCCCCAGCTTTATTATACAAACAAATTCTAAGTAACATCCAACCACCACAAAACAGCACTTCATACACCAAAGAAATACATACTCACCTAACAGAACAATATTTAAGAAACCAACCACCAAACAATATACTAAATGATCACCTACAAGAAATAGCACCCGAATTTAACTCGCTTCCAATAATCACCAAGTCATCTATAGCCAAATTAAGATGCGGTCACCACCCAAACTTGCAATACTACATACAAAATAGATTAAACATTAACCAAACTACCTCAAATATCTACATAAAATGCAACCAGGCCCCGGAAACTGTGTATCACATCCTCCAAGTCTCTCCCTCTTAACTGTCGCCGCAGAACATCCTGGGAAATCACAGCATTAAGCGATATGTGGAGGAGGCGGCGGCGGGGTACCTTACCGAGGTGTGGCCACTCTGGTGAGGGTGGTCAGGGGAGAGAAGGAATAATATATATATATATATATATATATATATATATATATATATATATATATATATATATATATATATATATATATATATATATATATATATAAATATATATATATATATTAATAACGATGGATTATGTAAAAAAAATTAGGCAATATAATATATATATATATATATATATATATATATATATATATATATATATATATATATATATATATATATATATATGCTATCTTCTATATGCTGCTA
>JABUQX010102748.1:0-25000 GCA_015478945.1 Trachelipus rathkii
AATTAGAAACAAAAGGTAATGCTTTTTTCAAATGATATTCTCCAATATTTAAGGTTACTATGGATATATAGTATTAAAGATAGTACTACTGTACCTACAGGATACTTAGCGCTACTAGCCTTATTGGTATAACCTATATATATATAGGTGAGTGATGGGGTGGACGTAATATTTTGATAGTAGTACCCTCTCACCTTTTAAATGAAGAAAGGTCATATTACCTATATAGTAAAGTAACTTCACAAATTATACTGATATGCATACAATAACCTATTATAATCTATTAGAAAACATATTCATACAACATGAGGTTATAATCATATACCTATCACCTACTATATGAATTATAGTTATACGCCGGTCTATAGGGCGGTCTAGATTGTTTTATATGCGTGTCCGCATTTAGTAGGTATTTCCTTTAGTGACTTCTTAAAAATAACTATCACATTATAAAACATTATACTCACTATTATATATAATATTATATTTATCGGGCCAAAGCTATGCCCAGAGGGAGGAGTGCTATTTATGACATAGTAGTATAATCGCCCCTAATATAACATAATTATATTTTAACTTTACGGGATAATAATCACATTTTATTCTTCGAGTAATATTATTATACTCACTCAGTATATAGCTATTTGATTGTATATATAATATATAGTATGGTTTATTATTGTATGAGTATATATATATAGTATTGTTATATATGAGTAGGTAGGGGTTTGATAGTATATTGAGGTACGGTATATTACTACAAGAGTATCATTAGTATTATACTATTTGTGATTCATTTCGTACGTGTGAACAGTTATTTAATATATATTCATTATCTTATGAAATTGAGAAAGAGGAGAGTCAATGAGAAACGAAATGTAATTATCAGTAGGTGATATAAAATTTCCTTTACAGTTGCCAAGTTACATTGTAAACTAGGCTAATTTGATGTCAGTATATATACTTCGTTATTTAGTTTGGCCTATGTAACGTATATATATATATATAAGTATATTAGTGATATCACGGATGTGAATATATTTTTAATATATATAGTACTAATATATACCGTTATATATATATTTATATATATAGATATATTATATATATTATATCCTATATATATACATTATATATACTATCAGATTTTTGCATTATATATAAATATATATATTCCATAAAATTTCCACGATAATTTATAAACTAGTGTATTGTGCACTATAGTCGTTGGGTAGTATAGTATGTGTTTTCGAGTATTTTATAGTAATATATTACATCACCTATATATTGCTATAGTTATATATATAGTTACTTATTTAGGTACTATACTATAGTGAGTAGGAGTTCGAATACACATTGCCCCTCTCACTTTGAGTTGTTATAGGTCGTTTTGACTACTATATTTATACTTTAGCACTCATAGATATAGTATTCGCTATATAATAATACTATATGACTATTTGATAGTTCGTATGACTATTTAGTGCAGCACAAATGGATGATAGCTACATTGTACCTTATCGTGTGGATGTGCGCTATTATATATATATATATCTCATAGTCACCTATATATATATATAATATATATATATATATATATATTATATATTATATATATATATATATATATATTGTCTGAAGACATTAATTTAGCAAGTAGTACCCTATATATATATATACTATTGTTTTATATATGAGGAATAGTGACTATATATGAGGGGTTAGTGAGTAAGTATTATACTTTACGGTACGTATGGACTACGTGGCCTAGGTTATTTATATAGTCGTGATGAGTTTCTATAATATATTATATTTTTAGTGAGGTAGGATATATGTTATATATATTCATAACTATATATATTTATATTACTATGCGTAGTAGTAAGTGAAATATTTCTTTACCTCATTGTACGGGCTCGTGAGATATATATGGGTATATAGATATTGTACCTGATAGTGATAGGGTAGTTTAGTGAGGATGAAGTATTAATCACCTATGTGGAGTATATATTCGGCGTATATATATATATATACTATATAGTGAGTTGATGATATAGCTCATACAAATAAATAGATTATGGTAGGCTGAGAGTATGTAGGCTCATTACGGGTATTTTTAGTATACTTATCTTCGAATGAGCGTTGTGGTACTCATTTACCTATATATATATTAGTATATTAATATATATTATATAGTGTATAGTATATTTGGGTTTATATATTATATATATATATATATATGATTTATAGTTGATTATTTTTATTATAGTAGTAGTAATATATGTATATATATTTGGTAGTATTTATAGTGATATACTATACCACTTAAAAGGTGGTTGGGGGTCAGGGGTAGTGCGAAGAGTAGTACCATAGGGGTATAGGGTATGTATTAGGGAGTGGAAATACCATAAGAATTATGTTGGTTCTCCGTAGCCTAGGTAACTTTCGCTTAGAACCTTGTAACGCGGAATCTTTATTCGAGACTTCCGACTACACTATTAGCAATAGTTTTCACTATAGTGAAAGGTAAGCTTGTCTGATTAATCAATAAGTGGGAGTATCTCTAGAAGGTTAATTCACTGGTAGTATCAGTAGGGATTTTATGATTGTATAATATATATATTGGTTTAATGCGTAGTTTATTATAGGGAGTTTGCTAATGCTTGTGCGATAATGTCTGCATTGTGTGTGAGCTACTTGAGTGTCTGTAAAGCCAAAATTTGATAGCGGATCATAAATTTATTAAGTAACATGGAGATATACAATATAAGTTCTAAGCTAGTGGATGGTGCTTCAAAGTTTATAGGCTCACAGTATTATAGAGTTGGAACTCTAACTTGAAAAACGTTCTTGATCTGTTCACGTAAAGTGTAGGCTCAGATAAGTCATTCCTCAACTGCAAAGAATCTTATAAAAGAAATTATAGCTATTTAAACACCAACCCTTTCCTTTATTCGGGATTATAACTTATTCAGAGACTAGTCAAGCAAATACGTCACATCTATACATAGATCGTTAGAAGATCAATAACAATGAACAACAAGGTCAATGAAATGATGGAGACAAAAATAACAAAAGTGGATATTTATGATAAACTTTCTCATAGTGAGTTAAAATTTTATAGAAAATATAAAAAAGTAAAGAATTAATGAAATTTAAAGCGTATGGTAATCTGAAGTTAGTAATTGAAGATGTGTTGCTTCACACTTATTAGTTCCAGTTGCTGTGGTTGGCATAGCCGTAGGCTGAACGTAGCCTAGCTAAGAATTATGATAAATTATAAAATATCGCATCTGCTCCTTACACGTGACTAGAAGTTAGACAAGCCCGGTCGAAAAGTTGCACCGCTTGAAAGGCTTCCGCATCATATCCAGTGTTGTTTTTGAGTATTTTCTTCAACGAAAGTATATATTTGACCAAATCATTTATATAATAAATGCGAGGCCAACAAATGGATCTAAAATTGTAAGAATAATAATAGCGCTGACATATTGTAATCACAAGTAAAGTATAAGTAGAACAAGATGGCTGGCCGCTCGGAAAACAAAATCTTAAGGAGAGTTCAAGGTTGGTTCATAGGCTAGTACCTGTAGGAAAGAGATTTTTCGCCAAAGTATTTTGTGCGAGCGCTCCAAGGGTTTTCACTTAGGACAAAAAAATTTTCTCAAGATCGTTCATAAATTTGGAATTCTATATCGTTAGGGAGGATGGTTCACATGAAAGGAACATTATAGCGAAAGGAAGAGAAATGATGGGAATGATGAGAGTATAGGCTGGATGAACAGCTTTTTTTAAGATAGCTTTTTCTTTAGAACGCGGAAACGTGTTTTGAGGTATTAAGAGATCAATAGTTCTAACACACAACAGACAATGGACGAAGATACTTATATATTTCCGTACAACGAATAATGTAACTATTTTAAGTATATCATTGGATAAAGTGATAGTAGCATAGTTTAAGTGTGGCATTCAATGAGGAGACCTTGACTTTTAAATTTTTTTTATAATTGTTCCTATTAACTGCGTACACTTGTTAACTACGTTTTGTGTAGTATTATCTTCATATAAGTTAATTTCTTTTAATCATAATAGATAAAATAATATTATTTCAAATATAATCACATGTACATGAAATAATAATAATAAATATAATAATAATAATAATAATAATAATAATAATAATAATAAATAATATATATATTAATAATCAATATATATATATAATTAGTATATAATTAGAAAGATATTAATTAGATACATAATAATAATAATAATAATAATAATAATAATAATAATCAATAATATATAGGAGTGGGATATATTCACCCATTTGAACAATCTAAATTTGCAGTTGCAAAGTTCTGGGAATGAAAAATTGGAAAGCATGGTAAACATATTTGTGTTTAAAGATAAACTGCGTTCGTTTCTTTGAAAAATAGATCAGTGGTCTGACAAAATTCCAGGAAAGAATTATTTGTCCTTTACAACTCTAAAATCCTTTGTTGATAACCAAACTTATTCTAGCATTACATCAGAGGTTCAACGCAATGTATCGCATCACCTTCAAATTTTGAAACAAGAATTCATTCTCTATTTTCCCGAATATGACAAAAATGAAACAGAAGTCATTAAAAAAACTAAATAAATTCATAAAGTTTATAGGTCTATCTCCAAAAGTTAATTTACATTGACTTTTTGTCATTGTTAACGATGTTCAATTAAAATTGACAAGCTCTATCGTGTTATAAGATTTTATTATGTTTATCATCTCGGTTTATGAATTTCTTTAAGAGGCAGGACGTTCCCCTTAGGCGCAATTCATATAAGAATCATTTTTTCTTGTTATGATGGAGAAGCCCTCTTTTATGCTGTTATCGGGATTTTTGTGGTGTTTTTTAAAATGTTGGAATATTTTGCTCGGGTTATACTTTTATGTTTCGACATTCTCATGTTTGAGGGTATCTCGTTGTGTATCCGATATAAGAGGCGTTACATCCGACTTTCAGAACATTGAAATCGGCTATATCAACCGTTACTGCTCCCATTACCATCCGAAAAGCGCTTCAGCGAGTTAGTGAAGGCACGTTTAGCTGCCATTTTCAATGGCTTTATAGTACGATCTTAATATAAGCTTCTTCCCGTCTTTTGCTTTCATATGCTCTTTTGAAGAATTAATTTTATTTGTGGTCTCTTCCTCTTTTTCGACTGATATGTTTCAGTTTATATATAGGTGTACGAGCTATCGTTTTCGTTTATTTATTCATGGTAATTGGTAAGAATAAATGTATTTAAGGTGTTCTTTATAGTTTTCTCTATAATATACTTGGGGAGTTATTGTTTATTAGATTCTGCGTTATTCATTTTTTTTTTTTTTTTTTTTTATATTATTTTTTTTAATTTCTATATGTCAAAAGGGTAAATCAACGATATTTAAATGCTCGGTGAACTAAAAAGTCTTTATTGAGCATATTTTGTATCGATATTAGAGGAGTGAAAGACCAGAAATCGGTGTAATGTTCCTTTATACTAGTATGATATTAACTTAGCATAGACACTATCTATGCATTTTTTCATCACACTCTATTAATTTAATATTAATATGTAAGATCTTTGTATGTAGAAAAACAAAATTTTTAATGAAATCGCCCCATTCAATACATACGATACGTAGACGACAGTTTTGTAATATTTAACGATCTCAGAAAACATATTCAAATTATGAGAGATTTCAATGCCAATATATAGGAAGATCTCAGTAGTTTTAAATTTATTACATTTGAAAGAACAAAAAATAACTACAATTAATTTCATAGATGCAATATTAATACGATTAAAGAGGAAGTAGAAAATTGATAGAAGTAGTCTAGCATGTAATCTACAAGATCAAAGGAACATACTTGAATTTTGACTCTTTTCACTCCTCTAAACTACAAAAATTGCTGACAATAAAGACTGGTTAGTTCAGCCCGAGCATTCTAAGGATAGTCGTCTGATTGGACGCTTTTTGATAACTATGCAAAGATTCAAAAGCGGAAATTAAGAGCAGAGGTCAGATAAGAAGCAGAGGAGCTGTCCGAGAGGAGGAGGAGGAGGTGGTGGTGGAGGAGGAGGAGGAGGAGGAGGAGTTTAAATATCACCAGTCGACTGGTCCTTATGGTAACCATATTGAGATCCGAGAGAGAGAGGATAATGAAGTATTAAAATGTTTGAAAGCGTTGGAAATTACTGAGGTTAAGATAATTAATTGGATGATAATTAGAAAGTTAAGGGGGTGGTTCCCCCCCTTTTTTTGTCAAGGGCTGAATGAGTACACACATCCAGAAAGGGGGGAGAAAGGTTGAAGCTGATTCTTTGAAACGAAATAATATTTACCAAGTCAAGGTGCAAGCATGAAGAGAAATAACTATGTTTTTTTCGAAGAAAATGAATAATAATAATAATAATAATAATAATAATAATAATAATAATAATAATTAATAATAATAATAATAATAATAATAATAATAATAATAATAATAATAATAATAATAATAATAATAATAATAAATATCAATCAATAAAATAAATGAATATTTCATAATAATAAACTTTAGCTTATTATAGTTGGAGCATCAGTACAAGCATTATAAACAGTAATCCAAATCACTTACATAATGTTCAAATGCATGCAATCAATATTAATAACTAACGATGGTTATCAATAATAATCAATAATAATAATAATAATACATAATCTAATAATAATAATAATAATAACTAATAATAATAATAATCAATAATAAATAATAAGAATGACTTAATAACTATTAAAATTCATCTCAATAAAAAGTAACCGAAGCTCATAATAAAAACTTCTAAGTCCGAACACAGTAATAATAAATAAAATATAAACTATAATAATAATTTAATAATAATAAATAATAATAATAATAGAATAACTTTAAATACATATAATAATAACAACAACAATAATATATACACATACATCAAATAAAAAAGTAATTAGAAAGTGCTCTAAATGAAAGCATATTCCTAATAACAATCCTTACATTATATATTTCATATAGTAAATAAATGGGAAAAAACAGCAGAACTTCTTTTACTTAGTAGTAGTAAATCGTCAAGATTTACAAAAAAGAGTTAGTTTGGGTCCATTGGAGAGTACGGGTGAGAGCGGAAGATCCAACTATGAATAGATCTGTCTGAAAATACGCAAGCTGCCTAACGGACAGACCATCCTTCTATCACACAGATCATCAGGAGGTACTATGACTTAGAGCAATCGTCAAATTGTAATAACAAGTAAGAGATAAGGAGAGTTCTATGGAGTTCACTAGATAGATAGATAGATAGATAGATAGATTATAGATAGATAGGAAGATAGATAGATAGATAGAAATGATAACTGATGAGATAGATAGATAGATAATTCAGGTAGCTTAATTCATTGGAAAAACTACAAATAATTATGTTGCGATTAATATAATTGGTAAGTGATTTGTCATTATTCTCGCTCTCTCTGTAGGCACTCTTTCAGAGTTTTAATATAATTACAAGTGAATATTGGACGAGCCCCATGATAATAATAATTAATCAATAACTAATTAATTCATTATCATTATCATACAATCAATAATAATAATCGAATATAGTAATAAAATAATAATGAGGATGAATGGGGACATAGAGAAAATAAAGGCTAATAAAAGAAGAATGAATAATAATAATAATAATAATGAATTAATTAATAATCGTTTATAATGTAATAATAAACAGATTAATATAGATAAGTAATAGAGGTATTATATAATGGTTTCTACATCTTATTTGATTTAATTAGGAAAAGAAAATTTGTTTCAACCTGTATTCCAAAGAAAAACAACCATATTCAAAGGCCGGCTACATATTGTTACATAGGGTTATTAATTGCAAGAGAAGAATATAAAGTTAAATAATAATTTCCAATGGTTCATTAATATTCTTTAGAAAACCATAAAAAACTCTCATTGGTGTTTCCTTTTCAAGCTCGATCAAATGATATGGTTGGTACCGTGTTGTTATCTTTCGCCTCAACGTTCATTAAGCTCATTTGTTACATATATAGAAAACTGTATATAATTCCATCTATTTTAATATTTCAATCAGTAATTCAAATCAGAGAAGAGGTTTTGTCCTTTAGCATATATTATAGAGAACAAAAAAAGAAAATTGAATCATTCTGCATTAGAAGTTATTGGTTTTAAACTCTTTGAGTGATTTATTTATTTAAAACGTGCCATTTTTTTTTTTTATTCTTTTGTAGAAAACTCGTCAATTTCGCAAGATACAACATTTGACGTAATAAATGTTTTTGTGACTATATATGAATAATATTTTCAATTCTAATTTAATATTTTCATGCTCAAGCATATGTGTAGCTAAGTTTCCTTTACGCTTACTTTAATTTTACGTAAAGCGGGGCTAAATACTTTGCAACCATACGAGATAATAACACTTACCAATATTATGGACGTGTAAACGATACTTGTGTCAATTAAAGATATAGCATAAGATCATTATATATACATATCATATATGTTAGTTGTTTAATATATCAATCATTGGAGAACTTCAAATAATATATAAATATTTACGTTAAATATATAGAAAGAATATTTAGCTTAATAAAGAAATGAAAATATTAATATTTATTATAGGGAATACATAGAATTTATATATAAAGAAGATAAAGATATATTACTATATATATATATATATATTATATATATTATTAGCGCTCCCTAAGCTCAGTTGGCTAGAGACAAGCGTTAGAGCCTAGACAAGCTGATGATGTGGGTCTCCTCGAGTTCAGAGACTGAGGGTTAATTGGAGCGAGAGAAAAAATATGTGGAAGCTTTTTACTCTATTATAACGCTCTAGCTTTTATAAAGGTTAATGGATAATGTTTGAAAAAAAGGGAAAAATAATTAATATTGTGTCCTCGGTGCATCCCCTCCCCCGCCGATAGGCTCTGTGATGCAGCCAAGCGGATTTAGCCGATCTTAAGGGACTCTATGGCTTTCCGGAGGACCTTTCTCGATGATGATTGGTACACACAGACAGGAGACCGGGGAATAATCTTCTGGGGGGGTGGATTTGATTTAATATATATATATGTATTATAAATCCATATACTATATTTATATGTATATATTAGAATAATATCCATATATATTATAGTTTATTAGGAATACGTAAAAGATTAGGGAATAATCAACCATGTTTTCTTTGTCCTAATATAGTACTAATATATATAAATATTAATATTTTACATAGTATATTAAAGTAATAATGTACTGCTATAACATGAGACAAGATCAGAAGTCTAGTTGTTTCTAATCCAGCAAGTGACTATTTACCTCTACTGTATGCGAGTATCATATATTATATGTTTGCTAGTATTATTATATTATAGAGAAATCTAGTATTATGATATCTCTTCAATACATATTAAAATTAGTATGATACTCTTAAGTTTATACTAATATACATAAAATTGTATTGCTGTATTCATTTTGAAAGAGGTTATAATATGTATATTTAGACTAGTATATAGATGAATACATAAAATATATTATATAATCACTATTATAATAGTGACTAAAAACTAATATATTATATATATATAGTATATAGATCATAATATATATATATTGTAAATAATGTTAATAATATAGATATTAATATAAAATAAATGTAAAAAACACTAATATCTATTATAAGAAACACAAATAAATTAAAACAAGCTTGAATATAGGTATATAGTATAGTATAATATATAAATATAGAATATGGCTATGATTAACTATGTTAACTATTCTCAGATATATTAGATAGAATGTATATATAGTGTTAACCATTGAGGTATACTACTATACCTACCTATAACATACGTTAATATATATATATATATATATATATATCGGATAAAGTATATTAAGATATCTAAATTATATTCGCATTATATATATATATTAAGGTAAGAGATAGAATAAGTATAATAAATATAATATACCACACTCACTCCGAGTCAAAAAAAATAAATTGCGACACGCCACGAAAGGTAATATTGATCACTCACAGCAAACTCGGGGGCCAAGTGACCCTTGACCTCTCACTGAAACCCACGTCTAACTAACGACGAGCATTCATCAGAGTTAAGACTATTAACCCACACCGCAGAGGCAATTCGCTGAACAATATTGGGGGCCCGTCACCGGCCAGATATAAATTGTTAGCGAAAAAACCAAAATATTAGCCCCACCGCACCTAGACCATGGAGCAGAGAGGGTAGGGAAGAAGAGGTATTATGATCGGTCAGTGAACGAGTTACCCTTGAGTACCGGAGAGGGGATGTTATCTCGAGATTTATTATATTTCCTGACGTGACAATCAGAGGATTCAATGTAACAACGTAACGAAGCAGACTCCCCAAGGATAAACCTGGAAAGAGATTAGTGCGTCATCTGGCAAGAGATCAGTGCATGCGAAGGATAACAAAACTCCACGCCCCTAAGGACACGAGCTGGCAGAAAGAGTAGGCTCCAGAACAGGAAGTCGACTTATGAGTCGAAACTCGAGTTCGGAAAAGTGAATACGCGATGTCTCACCACTGCAGGTGCCTACAAGGTGAGTAGGATCCAAACTAGGTACCTACGGAACCTGAGCGACCATGATCGCGGCGAGCTTCAATCACCGGAGGCCCGTGTAGAAACAAGTAGTGGCCCTAGTGGCCTAAATAGACACAATCCGTAAAGAAGAGCCGAGATCTATGATACGTGTTGGCAGTGCTATTAATGAGAGCGAAAACCACACAACAGCACGCAATAATTGACAGATACAGCTCCGGCGAGGCGGCACACAGAATCACCATGGAACAAATCTATTGTGTGTAGTGGTGCGAATAAATACAGTGCACCAGAATGACTAAGATCTCCGTCCGCAAACAGTCCAATTGGCAAGTATACATATAAATTATCCTGGAGCTGCCACGGGAATGCCCTCCGTGACATCAGGTGTCCATCGGCGCCTAAAGCCACACTCAGAAACGGCGCGACGCGTTGAGCTATTAATCTGCTCAGCACAGAATTAACATCCAATTGGCGTCACTGTAGTCGACGTATTGGGTCATGGGTGAGCTCATTTAACGTGTTGACTCGGTGAGCTCTTATTAAATAAGAGAGTGTCATACATGTATTATATGCCTCGTGGACACTGTGAGCCGTTGACTTAGAGTCACCCTAATAATACATCTAAGATAAGCATATACGAACGAGCCAAAACGGATAGTGAATATTCTCTAACTCTTAATCGCATATAGTTAACTGCATGGAATGCCGCCTAAGTAGAAAGTTGAGATAGTTGCAGTATAATGCGTCTGTCGAACTGAGCATCATCTTATCGGGGAGCCTTACGAACGGATTGGATATACTAAATCTATCTTATGTGATGGTAAGACACTCCTTTCAAGCGCGTAATGGATATATATCTAAGAACATCCTTACGAATCCATTATGAATCGTGCCATATTCGCGCCCAATCGGTGACAACACTTACAATTCACTAATTGCATTGTCAAATATGAGCATAAAACCACACCAAGGACCTCAATTAGGTGGTGATAACAGTAACACCTATAAGGAACCTGTTACTAAATAAATTAAATCCGGCTGAGTGAGCTAGCGTAATTGAGTAGGTGAACCTTGGAGTGCCAAACTACAATAAGTCCTGGGACCTCAACCTAATCGAAACATTAGTGTAAGGTAAATTTACCTATGAAACGTCGGATCCGAACAGACTTGCAAAACCCCTACCATCGTGAACCATTCCGGACTGCGAACGGCACCTCAACACGACGTATTAATGTGGTCAAATTCTACTGTCCAGGACATTTCAAAAGTACCCACTCATCCGAGACAGTGCCTAAATGGTTACAGTGTTCAGATGCAAATCCATCCGTGCCAAGAGGGAGTCATACACATATGGAAACAGTAATCCCAACTAAAGCCACAGGCTAGGCCCGAGTCGCACGTTATACTATTACCAACATTGTGTTGCAGAGTACCGAACCTCTGAACCGCTACTACTAAGACCTCTTATTGGCCTGCCAATTTGGCCTTACACACATCTATCAACCTACTGTGTTCTGGGGAGGAATTCACATGTTATGTCATGTCAATAAATGGGTCTTCGCTGGAGGTTCTTCAACCTTTACCTACGCCTTCCTATCGTCAACGTTACCTTGTGGGAGCGGTTAATATTTTTGGAGCAAATAATAAGGTAAATGTAATAGTTAATATTATATATTATATATATATTATTAATCACTATTATATATTATACTATAGTTATATAGAATATAGTGACATGACATTGATTGTAAAACAATTATATTATATTATGGTATTTATAACCTAATAAGTGACTAATGTGATAGTATTTGACAAGACTTTCTATTATAAAGCTACAAATATAGTAAGTTATTATATGTTATAGTAATATAGGAGTATGATCTATATTATCTGTGTATAGTGGCGAGATAGAAATTATATCAACTAAACCAACATCCTGATCCATGTGTCATTATGCAAAGTGTTATAAGTACTTCACTCTCAATAAGCAGAATAGTTATAAGTATACAAATTAGGAATACGGTAGAATTATAACGAATGCTGGAGGGGAAAGTTAAGAGGCGTTATATGAGAGAGAGGATGAGAGAAAAATATAGCATCAGGTGATGGATCCGTCTAACAGTATGGCATATATTAATTAACAATAGAAGGATGGAATTATATTAGTGATTCGGGTAAAAAGTTTGTAAAGTAAACAGTTCAAGCTTATTTTTAACCAGAAAGTTTTATTACATATGAACAGTTAAGTATATTAGATCGTAGTACTATAAACATTACCAGCATATACAATACAAAAAATAAATATAATTAATTTTATTTTTTATTTAATAGGAAAAAAACAAAAACTGAGAGAAGAATGCCACAAACAAATGAAGTAAGGCAACTCGTCATATATTTATGATAAAAGTATCTCAATTGCGGCATGTCCACTATTATATATTATTAACCTATTAATCATACGATATTCTTATTCTTAATTATGAAGTGCCGTGTGTCTTGCTTTATTATTAATTTATGGGATATAGTAGATAAAGGAACTTGTGTGATAACTATAGATGAGAGATAAGGGATCTTTGCTGTGGGTATCTGTCTGTAAATGGAAACCATACATGTATTTCATAGGTACTATTAGTTGATTTTATTATTAGTGTAAGAGATTTATAGAGGTTAGAGATTTTGTGTATAGGTCCCTAACTGTCCATCGATTTACACACTTTCAAAGCTGTCTTTCATAGCCATCATTTTAAGAGCACATGTGATATTCAAAATTTGAAAATATGATGCATTTACATTAAATAATTAATTATATTATGTATTAATTATTTATTTAATATTATATATATTATATATAATTATTATGATAATTATTAATTATTATAATATATTATAACTTATTAATATAACTTATTAATTATATTTAATTATATATAATTCATATATATTATATTATAATATTTGTTTTATATTCATTTATATTAATTTATATTATTCTATCTCAAATGATTTTCCTTTCTTAAGCTTAACTAAGTAATTTATTCTTATTATAATATAATAATTATATAATATATTAAATAATAATTATTATTAATAATTATATAAAAATAATAATAATATAATAATAATAAGTAAAATAATTAATAATTAATAATAATTTAAATATATAATATTAATAATCTACAACTAAACTCATTAGATACATATTGATAAAGTAGTTATTAAATATATATTAATCTAAATTATAAATATATATCAATAATAATTATATTAATTACTTAAATAATTTAGAATATTAAATATAAAATAATTAAATATAATATAATTTAATTATAAATAATAAATTAATAATAGCAAATTAAAATAAATATTATATACTCAGCAGAAAAAGTAATAACAATAACTTTTACTCCACTTAGATATATGGGATTAAATTAATAATAAGATTAAATTAAAATAATAATAATAATTAAATAATTAATTAATGAAATTTATAATAAATAATAATTGTTAATATTAAACATTCAGTAACTTATATTCTAAATTACATGTACCATGGTTTTACTTTCATAACTAACATTAATTATTATAATACAATAATAATAAAATAAATTAATAAATCTGTTAAATTAATATATATAAAATAATATCTAATTATCAATAATAATAATTTATTATTAAATATGTAATATTATTTTTTATAATTAAGATAAATAGAAATTTAATAAATTTAATATAATAGTTTTCAGTTAATATATATATTAGAATAAATTTAATAATTAAATACTAGCAATAAATATAATTGCTTGAAATTAAATCCTAGATATAAAAAAACAATTAATATAATAAAAATATTTTAATTAATAACAAAAAACAAATTAATTTACTTATCCTTTATATCAGAAATAATGTAAAGTAATATTTATAATAATTTAAATAATAATATTATAATAAATTAATAATAAATAATTAAATATAATTAAAATAATCAATATATAAATTAGAATTATATAAAATTTATATAAAAATAAGATAAAAAAATAATAATATGCATTCTGAAATGGTATTGTTGTTTTAATTCTGTTGACTTTTAAAGAATGTGTAATTAACCATAACTAAATTTAAATAAATAAAATAAATATCTAAAATAATTTAATATAATAATAATAATAATACGATATAATGGAATAATAACTAATAGAATCAATAAAATTAGCATTATCGAAAGAAAAATGTGTTTAAAATAAGTTAACGAAAAATTTGAATAATTAGATATAATTATATTCCAATAAATATAGAAAATTAAAGTAATAATAATGAGTGAATTAAAATGTGAAGTAGTGATTTAAATTATAGTTTACTGTGTATATTAAAGAGGCATTAGATGGGGGAATAAAATGTGAGATTTAAAAGTAAGATAAATAATATAAAAGACAACTTTTAGTACGAAAAAAGGGATAATATAATCCAAATTATCACTTTTGATCATACCGATAGCAATTTACCATATAATGATAAACCTTGATTGAAAACACCAGAGGGATTTTACAACTTAAAAATCTCAACCTAAATAAGTAAATGAGATAAATAAATTGTATTGTATAATCATATTTAAAAAATAGAAGTGAAATAATAAGGTAATAGATCTAAATTTTATGACTTGGGGTAATACAATGAATTATAGTGTAGAGCTATTATATTACTTCTGAAGAAATATGAAAATAGATTGAATAAAAAAAATATGATAAATACTAAAAATATGAATAGAGACATAGTTTAATGAGAAGATGAAAGAGAGCTCAAAGTGTTTCAAGCCATAAGAGCACGTACCACCTATATTCCATTCTTTGTACTTCTTAAATTAAATGAGATTGCATTATCCATATTTGAGTGAAGATGAGTATCATAAAACATTCGCCAGGCTCTTAATACATATATTATTAGTGGGTATTGGACTAAAGTGAGAATATTTATAATAGTATAATCAATTATATATATATATAACAATATACTTATATAATGATTATTATTAAATATTATATTGAGCTCAAAAAATATATAGAGCAAATAAAAATCTTATAGTTTTATCACGATAATATTATATAAATATATATATAAGTATAATAAAATATCGTAATATTTATGCATATATATAATAATAAATTGAGATTTAATATTTTATAATATGTTTTTTATCGTTATATAATATAAGGTTACCAGACGAGTTATGTTATAAATATGATATATAGTGTAATTATATAGATAATGAGTATATTAAATAGTTCAATAAATGACTAAATGATATATATTGAATCACTATTCAAAGGTTTAAGTATATATTGATACTGTAAGTAGTAAGCAGTAATACAATATAATTCATATATTTACTGTAATAAGTGGTCTTAAAAAATATATTTAATTATATGGTCTAATCGATGAATTTGAAGTAAATGTAATAGAATAGATGTAACGATAGTATTATATATTAATTGACTGACCATTGACAATATGAGTATCAGTAGTATAAGAGTAGAGTAGTGATATATGGAATAAATAAATTATAGGTAGGTAGTAATGAGATAAATTTATATCTATAAAGATAGTAGAGCATATATAATAAATAAGTATAGTATAGGTAAAATAGAATAATACAAATAGGATAACTAAATAAGCTAAGGAAATGTCCGCAGATAGTATACGAATAGCTGTATTATGTAGTATAGATTAAAGTAATTATCACGATAGGTTAATGATTAAGATTATGACAAAAGTTTATCTATACAATATATAAATAATTGAATATTATATAACTATTGTATTAAATTAAATTAATATAATTATACTATATAACAGAGTGTTTACTGAAATTAGGGGGACAAATTTGCGAGGATTATTTATCATTATTTTGTACCATTACAAGCAGTTGTTGTAAGACTAAATATAAAGGTGTACCAGCTAATAAGATTCAATTCAACTTTAATATCGAAAATACGTATATGACAATACGTATTGTTAGGAATTATATGTGAATATTGGTGTGAGCTGTTTATGTTCACAAGGATAAGAGTCGTAGAGTTCAAAGTATTTATATATAATTATTAATGACAAATCTTTTAAATTATTATATAATTATTATTATATAGTATTGTATATATTAATGTAATTAATATTATTTATTATTATTCATTTAAGTGTTTGAATTATATAATTAAGGAGATATATTAAATATAATATATATGTAGTATTCTATAATAGGATTGAATGTTATTTGCTAATGTCGAATGGAGTTCGTATTATTAAGTGAGCTTATTATATTGTAAGTCCTGACCGTTCATGTCCGTTAATTTTAATTAGATTAAGGTGTTAGGATAATAATACTTTCGTATTGTAATTATGAGTCAGTTTAAAGTATATGTTTATAAATATTTAGACAAGATAAAAATGTACCTGGAGTCATAACATAACATATTATATAAATGTTTTAAATTGAACAGTTCAAATATGATACAAATACGTTCAAATTTACAAGATTTCTTCAGAGATGCAATTTGATATAAGAATGATTTATCCAATACAATTCTGTCTTTAAACTTTTATAAATCTAATTATGATTATTACATTATATTATTAATGTATAGAAGATCACTAGTTTATGATTTTTGCGATATGAATTTATACGACGATATGAGCCAATGCCATTTTGAGACCCAATATTATTCCACCGTTGATACAAGACAATACTGTGTACAAAGAGGTTAAGAGAGGTTGTAAAATCGTATCCATTAGATGGATTATTACGGAAAATATATATATTATTATTTAATTTGTATTTGAAAATTGTTTATTAGTCATGTAGGATTCCCTTGATAATATGAACATAATGAAAAATATATTATATCCAGGCATAAGGTGTAACTTAAGGATCTAATCTATAGTGTATATACCGAGTATTTAGATTATAAGGGGATTAATTAATTTTATTAGATATATTATCTATGATATTACTGTAATAAGTTAACCTTCATTTATGTATTGAGGATTACTGTCCAATGGTATGGTGATTAATATTAAATTGACCCTTACTTCTCCAAAAAAAACTAACTGTTCTTTTATTATATATTTTATATATTTATATTACTTTATATAATTTTATATAATAATCTCATTAATTTATTCCTTGGACTATTATTTTATTATTATGTAATTTAATTTTCACATTTATATGTGGAACGATTTATTATTTCATAGTGGAGTCACGTCGGCTTGTGATCTATTGATATTAGTTATCTATTAAAATATTCTTCTGGATTCTGTATATTGTTCAGAATGTAGAGGAGCGGATAAACAATGATAGTATATGTTATTATCCATTCAGTTTTAACTCGAATGTGTGATCCTTATCCTATTTTATCTATATAATCTTATAATCGTACAGATGGGCTTAGCTCGACCTAAAGAATTCCTCTATTTCTTATATACATTTATTACCATTATCTAGATCTATATATAAATTTTCCGTCCTTCATTCCCTTGTATATTATACTATATATCTAGTCCTTAGATCCATTAGCTTCACTCGAGGTTATAGGATTGGTGTAATATTTAAAGCGAATAAATATGTTAATGTGAGTATTAATAGACTGAAGTATGATGAGTGTGGTGGAAGATGATGTAAGCGGCCCAAATATAGTATGTGAGTATATATGTAATACTTCTATGTTGTGTAGGGCCTTTAGGATAGAATAAGGAACGCCCGACAATCACTCTGCACGTAAAATCGTCGTCTCAATTGCTCTCTCTCTCCGAACACCAGTAGATTTCTCTCCGATTTCCTACCAAATACTGTCTTTAGTTATAATTCAGTCTTTATATCCTTCTATGGGTAATAGATGAGCAATCGGTACCTAGCACATCTATTAATCATTCCTATATAAAATAAACTCAATATTTATTATCTTATGTTCTGCTCATGTGTTCTTATCCTACAAAGTTTCTATTACCTGCTGTACTCTTACATATCTGGTATAGGCCTGCAGACTAGTGTTACTTATATCCTCCTCCTCGATTCCAGACCTCCTCAGAGACTCGATTCACAGATGCTACTGCCATCCTCTACACATATCCTACTCTCTCAAAAATCTATCATATATCAAGATTATCCTCATCTTCTGGCACTTACACTTGGAGCTCTTAACACTCCTAAAGTGCGGTACGTAGTTTATGAAATATGAATCACACTTCAGTAAGCTTCATCTCAAGAACAAACACATTACGGGGTCTGTGGTACATTTTAGCGCAAGTTCCGACCTGCACTACTAACGCATGTTTCACGCAACATACATCTCTCTCTCCGATCTCTTCTTCCTTTGGTTTTCCCACTCTCCGGTCGATAAAATCCACTCCGTTTCTGTTGAGCTAGGCACATAATCATAATAAGGTCTATATCCGATAAACTCTAGCACTCAAAGCATAATATATATATAAATCTATCCATACTTTCCTAAAGCTAACTCAACTACTTTACATCTCCAGTGTTTCTTTCAGGCATAACTGTAGATAGCCACCAATATCCTATATATATATAAAAACATAAACTTCCGAGTGGTGAATATACTCTACAGAATCTGTATATATCCCCGCAACCTTATATTAATTTACTTATTTACTTTTGCATCAATAGAGTATCTATACATGTTATAACCATTCTCCATATCCTTAATATTAGTGCTGATAATAACTTACCATTCAACTTACATTTTCTGCCTTCCAATTAGCATTAGAACTGACTGTGATATCTCTTCATCAACAAGTCAATGCTAGAGAGGATTAAAGTCACTCATTTATTAAAGCAATTACAGTAATACTTCTGATCTTGTTCTGGTACCCACCTATAGTTGTTGTATAATAAAGATTAAATCAATGAGGTTGGTTTCAATTGCCTACTAAATAACTCCAGCTTCAATTCGAATCTATGATACAAACCGAGATCCATAATTTTATACTATCTGAAATAATAATATTAATTCAGTCTGATAAAACAGCCTCTGTTCATAAAAGTTAATGCATTTATATAGCTCACTTACTCAGTAATCTACTTTTCAAATTATAGTAGAACATTATGTTCTTTCTAGCAACGTTTCAGGGAGATCTGCGTGTACATGTGCATTCCGTTACTTTAGCATAAATACGAGTCAATCAGTTGCAGCTAAAGAATTAGTCAATTTTGGTCCGAATTTATACCGTTAACCCTTCTATAGAGGAAAATATGATACTCTTATCTCTAGCTTAACACTCACTTCTTCCAAGAAAGACCAGTGAAAAGCATGGTAATTCACCTTCTCTCTCCTGGACAGTTAACCTCTTAGGCACCATTTGATATATAACATGCTAATACGTGTATATTCATAATTTAGAGTGAGAGTAAGTATGTTCGAATGGTTCCCATATTATTATAATAATTAAGTTAAAGTAAATAATACTTACATGCGTATAAAGTATATTTATATACTCAATTTTTATTAAAAGCAATTTTTATAATTTTCATAGTGACAATGGAGATATATTGTTCTTTGAATTGTTGAAGTCGGCGAAATAACCCCTCTTCACTAATCAGTCATTTTGATTGTCCTATGCCTTAATTCAAAAAATTGAAGTAAATTGTAATTTACAACATAATCAGAACATACCGTATGTATTTATTGGACCTTAAAAATCTCGCCATGTTGATACTAATTCTAACAAGCAAAATTGACAGAAAATGAGTGAAACAATATTAATAAGTCTGTAAGATCGTAGTCAATGGGGTAACCTACTCAAGATCGATATAAGACCTTTAAAAAGAATTTTTCATGTATATAAGTAGATAATACTTATTATAATTACTTATAGGTTGTTCTT
The DNA here is from genome assembly GCA_015478945.1 of Trachelipus rathkii. NCBI lineage: Eukaryota > Metazoa > Arthropoda > Malacostraca > Isopoda > Trachelipodidae > Trachelipus > Trachelipus rathkii. The sequence goes on from JABUQX010102748.1 coordinate 20,562, forward strand.
TAATTATATTCATAATCTTTAATCTTATATCTTTAATTATATTAATCTTTTATGTTCCTTGATTATATTTAAATATTTACTCTTATACGTCTAGAATAATATAGGCGACTGATAGAATAGGAATATATATGTATAGTGTAATATTATATATAATATATGATATAAGAGATATTATATATTATATATATATATATATATATATATTATGTATATATGTATATATGATTATATTATAGTATATAGTATATATATATATATATAATATCCATATTACTTGAACATGTATATAACAAGCTAAGTAGGGGTGGATGGGGTGCATATAATAGTACAGGTATAATATTTTAATAATATATATTATAATATTAATATATATATATATATATAATATTACCTAATTATATATCGTATCATTATATTATCGGTTTCTATTCTTCAATCCGTCCCCTTATAGTCCGGTAAATGGGTTAACTTGTACGTATAAGGGCTTATTATACTATATATAATATATATATAATATAGCTAATAATATCATATATATATATATATTTTATATATATTATTATAATATAACAGCCTTCTTGGTAAATATTATTATAGTTTATATATTATATATATATATATATAAATCACATATATAATTAAGGTCTTATATTGTATTATGCTATTATAATATGTAATTATATATATTTATTTATATGTATATATTATACTTTGGTGTGTATTGTTATTAAATATATAACTATATATAGGTTGCTAAATAGCACGTCATGTAAATAAAATTTGCTCTAATCATTATAGCTTCTTACTAATATAATAGATTACTCCATTTAGTTCTATTTACGTAATATTACTACTAATTAATATGATTACTTACTGTTATATATATAGATATCCATACTATTATTATATTATATTATATAATATATACTATATTATTATATACATATAGTATATATATATATTTCACTGATTCTTAAGTATATATTAACTATAGGACATGACCTCCTCCTTTTGTTTACCATTAGGTTATAGGTAGTAATCCATTTTCCACTAACGTGATAATTAATTTAACTCTTATATAAGTTTTCAGTATCTAGGCATCAATATATAACTCATGCAATTATTAGAAGTACGCCTAAATATATCTAAAACCTATACTGCATAATGATTTGACTACATATACTCTTCTTCACTTCTTCTTTCATCTCCTTCTTCAACTAAAACTATTTATATATATATTATATAATATAGAATTAATATATATTTATTCATATTTATATTTTATTTTTATATATATAATTTTTGTTCAGATTATTTTTTTGGTATGTCTGTGTTTGTTCTTGATTTATACTTTAATTTATTTTATTTTTTGTTGTTATTATGTTTTTTTGATTTTTTTTTTGTTTTTATTTTTTACTTCTTTAACAGATTGAATGTGTAAGTCCTTTAATCACATCACCCAACGTTGGATCTTGTAATTAATCTTTACCATACACTTCAGTCCGGTAAGTGTCGGCTTCCTATAAACACTAATCTGAAATTTGCTATTTTTTTTTTAGAATGTATCTATTTCTTTGTTTGATTATTTATTATTTTTTATTATATATATTATAAGTATAATATATATATATTTTATATATTATATATTATATATATATTATATATATGTATATATATTATATAATATAATTATATATATAATATATTATTATATAGTGTATACATATATAATACTATATAGGTTATACTATTATTTAATATATATATATATATATATATATATATAATAATATATATTATATTAATATATTATATATATCTTATATATATATATTTATATATACTAATATAATATATATATATATATAATTATATATATATTATATATATATATATATATATATATATATATATATATTATTATATATATTATTATATATATTATATTATATTATAGTTATTATTATAATATATATATTAATATATATTATATATATATATTTATTATATATAGAAATATATATTAGTAGTTATATAATATATATATCATATATATTATATTTATATTATATATATATATAAGTTGTTGTTATCTCCAGCATAACCTCCAATCCGAGATGGGAAATTTTTTATAATATATTATAATTATAATATATATATATATATATATATATATATATATATATATATATATATATAGAAAAGAGTTGTATTTGTTTGTTGTGTCTTATATAAATATATATAATATTATATATATATATAATATATATAATTATATATGTTTATTATACTATATTATATGTATAATATTATATTTATATATTAATACTATAGTATTTGTTGTTATTCTCCCACATAACCTCAATCCCGAGATCGGAAATTTTATATATATATATTATATATATATATATATATATATATATATATTATATATATAGTATATATAGTATATATATATATTATAGATCATTGATATATAGATTATAGTGTCGTTCTATTTTATATATATATATATATATATATATATATATATATATATATATATATAATATATATTATATATATATTTACTATATATATATATATATTATACTTTCATGCATATTCACATTATCATTATAAAAAGGAATTTTAAATGTTTTTTTTTTATTAAAAGTAATTTAAATAAATGGAAGCAAGAAAATTGATTTGACAAAGTAAAAGAAGTTGAGCAACGTTTCCTTCTGAAAACAACTTTTGTGAGGCAATTGAGAAAAATTTAATTTCGTAGAGGCAATTATCGGTAAAGTAACATCAATTTGTCGTAACATTTATTAATACTCTGTAATTAACTTCAATTACATTTGAAAAGATTTGCTTTTAATTGTGTTTCTTTTTATTATTATTATTATTATTATTATTATTATTATTATTATTATTATTATTATTATTATTATTATTATTATTATTATTATTATTATTATTATTATTATTATTATTATTATTATTATTATTATTATTATTATTTTTGTTCTTTTTCTTTTTCTTGTTCCTGTTCTTGTTCCTGTTCTTGTTCCTCTTCTTGTTCCTGTTCTTGTTCTTTTCCTTTTTCTTATTCTTGTTCTTGTTCTTTTTGTTGTTCTTTTTCTTTTTGTTGTTCTTTTTCTTTTTGCTGTTCTTTTTCATTTTGTTGTTCTTTTTCTTGTTCTTTTTCTTGTTCTTTTTCTTGTTCTTTTTTTTCTAGACAAAAGTCTCATAACAGGAGTTATTTAACAGCAATTAATATATAATTTGAGTAAAAATAATTCAATAATTATACAGAGACCTGATAAAGGAAATGGTGTCGTAATTCTAAGTAGAGATGATTACGAAGAGAAACTCAAAAACCTTATCTCCGATAAATCGAAATTTATTAAATGTTCCAAGAAAAAGACAAACGAAGTTAAAAAATCTTTCAATATATTAAGCTAATAAAATTAGAGATATAGATGTTAAGTAAAAAAATCAAATGAATTGGTGCCTTCAATAAAAGACTTTTATACTGCTTGCCTAAATTCCACAAGAACTTAGAAAATCCTCCACAACTTATAACACAGGCCTGCGTTTGAAAAAATTTTTTTTGCTCTCAAATATTTTTTAATCGATTCTTATGTATGTCAATGCGCTGAATTCGAATCTGCTATTGATTTTTGTCAATCAGGTCAATTTTTTATACTATGACTTGTTTTTTAAAGAACTGTTATATACTGTAATTTGGTATATTTCAGGTTAAATATTTAATAAAACTGTGAAACAGAACACTTTTAATTATGAAATTGATGTTTGTCCTTATAATAAATATGAATATTACAATTAAAAGTAAGAAATATAGAAATTTAAGCATTTTTCTATTTGGAAAGATGATTTTATAGATTTTCTTTTGTATTTATGTTCTGGTGAATCCCTTTTCAAGCACCAAGCACCAACAGTAGTCTGCCAGCATATTAATGTCCCATCTTCCCTGATATCTTTCCTCCATGCACTTAATATCCTGAGTGGAACCTTTCCCCCTGTTCTCCACTGTAATTCTTCCAACAATTTTTTCTGGTAAGTACGTCAAATGGGATCTATGAGAAGTGGATTTTTTTTATAGAATATTTCTCACTCCTAAGATTTCAAAAATTTTTTTGTTTTAAAAATTTTTACAGTGGTTCATAATCTGAACTCTAGGATTTCCAAGTAAAATTAAGCAGAAAAGTGCCTTTTAAAAGATCCCATGGCATTTCGTTATCTTCAACTCATCACTTCAGGCGAATCAGCGTCCTTCACACCATCCTTATTTGAGGAAGCATCAATATTCGCAGCAGTTAAATTTGTGCATCACTAACCTGTGGAAATTTTTCTTGCCAAGAAAAGAAATGCTTGATTCTTTCTTTAATGCCCTTATAAAACTTATCATTAATCCCAATTTTATATAAAGT
>JABUQX010102748.1:30000-33534 GCA_015478945.1 Trachelipus rathkii
AAATAGTTGAAGGAATAATATGGTGATGGGACACTCACCAACCTCCAATTATTTTCAACAAGTTTTTGACTCCCTCGTTAAAAGACGAAGAAGCAAGAGGTCCATTATTAGTAAATTAGTTAATAAAATCCTAGCTTGTATAACTTTATATACACATGACGAAATAAAGGGTCTCATAGATAGATTAAAAACAAACCTAGATGAAATTACAGAGTTGGACAATAAAATAACAAATGTTTACGCTGACTGTGAAGAATTTACATTTGAAAGCGCAGATAAAATTTGTGAAAAAAATGAATTTTATGCCCTCAGCATTTCATCTTTAATAAGTGAACTTGAAAATAAAAATAAGACCTATGCAGAATATTTCTTCTCATAATAATGCATTTATTGAAACTGGTTTCCTCTTGGTTTAAAAACGACCCGAATTCAGCTTCCCTGATTTGGATGGAAAGCTGAAGATTTTGATATTTTATAAAAAACTTTGAAGAGATAATGGATAGGGAAAAATATAATAAATTTGCTAGATCATTCATGTTTAATGAGAGCAACTTAAAGGTTCCCAGCTTAGATTTTTATACAAAAGAGAGAGCCTCTATGGCAGATATGGATTGGTCAATAATGGGCCAAAAATTTGCTTAAATGTGCCTTCAGCAAGCTTGTCTTTCAACGATTTTGCAGGTTTATTGAAAAGACCTTTTAAAATTAAAATTAAGCCCTATAGATTTTTATACTTGGATCAGCGATGCCAAGTTGATAGAAAGTCAAGTAGATAGCTTAAAAAATAACTAGTAACAATAATTTGTCAATACTTTTTGTGGAATAGTTTGCCTGAACAATATATAAACGCAATAATATTAAATCATTAGCAAAATAATTACTTGTCAAAAATTTAAGATGAATTTTAAACCTTCCCGTTTAATGCATTTGAAATTCATAATAGAATAGGTAAGAGTGGGCGTTCGAAAATAGAAATCAAATGCAAATGTATTACACTACTAAAACTACATCACAAGTTGAGAAAAAAAAACAGTAGCTTTGCTACTAATGTTGATGTGAATCAAAAACAAAAACAAAACACTGCACCAGCTACTTGGATGAGGTTGTTTTTCTATTTTGTCCACATTGCAAACAGCAGATTGTATGGACAATAAATTGTGTACTGCTGCCCAACTTTCAAAACATCTGATCCAAATTACAAAAATCAAAGAAATTAGGGAGGTGGTATTAAATGTGGATATTTAATCATTAAATTTGAAAAACTTCAAGTTGTCAAATTTAATACTAAATTGTATAAATTGTATGGATAGGCAGCTCTTCATTTTTGTTGTGTTAAAAAATCAAAATGAATCTAATCCAACACAAAACCAAAAAAAAAAAATAAAATCAAATAATTCATGCAATAAAGTTGCTAATGAGTTTTAGATAATAAATGTTACTCCTGTAGAAAATCCTTCTTTAGAACAAGTAGCAAATTGTTTTGTTATTATGAGTTCCTGTAAATGTAACAAGTAGTCCAAAACATAACTCTTCTACCATCAACAACTTGTAATTAAATAAACATAACAACGCAAGATTTGAGATTTATACGATTCTGGGTCTGAAATAAATTTTATAATCACAAACAGTAGCACAAAAATTAAATATAAGGTTGTACAATCTGAAATAATATAAAAGGTTTCAATGAATGTAAATATTATCAAAAATAAAATAATTAATAGAAATTGATGTAAAAAATAAATAATAAAATAAACAGTATTGTAGCAGCTGTTGTCCCTTCTTCAATACAAACATACAGAGTGAATATACCTCCCCCTCAAATTTTAAAAGCATTTGATGAAAAAATACTTTAGCTGATAAGCATCTAAGAAATAAAAATAGTAGGGAAATCCATATGCTATTTAGGTGTAAATGGAGCCCACATACTACCAATAAATGCATGTTCATTTGGGTTAACAAACAAGTTCACTGTTATATTATACTTCTTTAGGAATCTTATTAGCTGGGGACTTAAATAAATTAATAAAACATTTGCCATATTTGAAGTATGTAAAGAAATTTACAGAGCAGGCCGACTTACTCGGAAAATGTCAAAATTGAGAATAAGATTGAATGACTAGAAATGGATTACTCTATTTCATCTCTAGTCCAAAATAATAATAATAGCAAAGAATTCGATGACGATTTAGTAGATAAAAATTTAAAAAATTTATTAAATTACGATAATTTTGAATGTCCTAGAAAATTCTCAGAGCTAAACATAGAACTTATAAAACACTTGATTACAAATACACAAGGATATGGATACAGGTCGGTTGATTATGCCTTGTTTATGGAATATAAATTAATAAAATTTTTTGCCAAATAATTTTATTTGGCTAATTCTGTACTGAATGCAATCAAATACTTAAAAAATATAAAAAAAGAACCTCTAAAATTAGAAGGCGTAAACAATAATTCATAATTGCTCAACTTAACAAGGTATCATTCCATCTGTTGAAATAATATACAGTAAAAAATAATAATTATTTTTTGAATGTTTATTTACACACCAAAGTACAAAGATAAATAAAAATGCCTTATCATAATTAGTACAACCAAACAACTAATTTATCACTTGCAATGTAACTAGTTTACTTCCAATAAATAATTAAACAAAACCCTGGACATCGCATTAACACTCAACTTAGATTTAATAAATACCCTCTGGTATTATTTGGAGAGGGCCTTTCACCAGATTAAATTACCTTGGGAGGAGTCCTTACAGTATTCCTTTTTTGGGTTTCAAAAATATAAAAGGAAAATATGATTTTAGTGTCGTTTTCTTATAATTATGCGACTTCCGTTTGGTATTAGATGTAGCCCTTCCATTCACATGGTAGCACTTTATATATATTAATATTGCATGTTCATTCATGTTATTTGATTAAATATGAAATTTTAAGGAAGATTTTGCTATAACTTTGTTCTATTATAGGACACTTAAGTTCTCTTTATTCTTTCTTGAGAATTTAAAGTTATTATTTTTAATCATTAAAAGGCGTGTTATATTTTAACATTTTTGGTTCATTTGGCAACAATTTATAGTAATTCAACCAGAGGTTTAAAAATTAAAATTATGTCGAGTTAGACAATAACGTAATTGTAGATAGGCCTAGTAAGTATACTACAATAAGCATTATATTTTGGGATTATCTAGTATACTCAAAAATATTAATAAAAATAATGAATGTAATCTGAATTTTATATACCATTTAAATATATTTTTTCCATTATACGTATAAAACCGGACCGTGAAAAATATTCAGTCTTTCCTGGGAAGAATAAGAGCGAACTTGATATTTCAGAACAAGCAAGAAACTACCATATGTTATAACATGGGACACAAAACTAAATAGTAATTTTTTAAAAGAATATAAAAATATTTGCTCACAGTATAAATAAAAGTAAAAAACCAGAACTAAAAAGATTTATTGGGATTATGCTTCCTCATATAATATTATAGCATTTACTGATGCTAGTAAAGACCTTTAT
>JABUQX010102749.1:0-7500 GCA_015478945.1 Trachelipus rathkii
AAGAGAGAGATTATATATATAATTTTATAATAATATATATTATATATATATATATATATATATAATATTATATATATATATTATATATATTATATATATATATATATATATATATATATATATATATATATATAGTATATTATAGTATATATATATATATGTATGTATAATATATATATATATAATATATATATTATATATACTATATATATATATTATTATATATATATATATATTATAATATATATATATATATATATATTATTATATGATATATATATATATTATTATGATATATAATATATAATGATATTATTATATATATATAGCGACTGGAGCTATGTATATATTTATGAAATATACTAATTATATATATATATTATTTATGTCTATATATATATAGGATGATAAGTATATACTAACTAGCTAACTATATATATATATAACTAGTATATAATATATAATATAGTATATATATCTAACAGTAATTATTTCATCGGGTCTACTTTTCCAATTAGAATCGTTATTTTCTCGCACAAGAGAGAATAACACGTCTCTTCCCCCGTAAGAAGACGAATAACTGACTTTTAAGTGTACATGTATATCAAGTAAAGAAGACATTACATGGACAATGGTTAATATCTAGCACCTTCCTAAAATTTGAACCCCAATTTTATATGAGAAAAATTCCAGAGTTGCTATGAACTAATAAAAAATGAGCCAATGGCAACATTATAAATCATAAAAGTACTTAGAGGAAATTTTGAATTCTTTATTTTACGTTAAGTTGCCATATTTGTCTTATTTTTAAGAAATTATAAAGTTGCTTATTTTAAAGGGCGAAAAAAAAAAGCCTAGCCACTTTTTATTAATTGGAATATATGTGATTTGGGAAATACATAATATGCTGGTACGCACAATTTGCAGTTGGAAAAAGGATTTCTTTGTTATTTTCTTAATTGATTACTGATTTTTTATGTACTATAATTGGTTAAAAAAAAGTTCAGATCACTTTTTTTTGGCAAAAATTTCATATTTCTATCACATCCTATGCCTGGCATTTTAAATTTGGAGGGGCTGCAGCCTAATAGCCCATAGACGAGCGCCATGTATATATATATATATATTATATAATATATATAGAAATTGTTATAATTATAATATTATTACTATTATTTCTTATAATATATATAGCTATATATCTTATATATAGTTATATTATATATATATATGATATATATGTATATATAATTTTATATATTATATTATATAGTATATTAGCAGTCTGTAATATATATATACTGATATATATATATAATATTATAATATATCAAAATTCGTTATATTATATATTAGTAGTTAGTATAAATATATAATAAGCATCATCGGTAATATATATATATGATAGGCGTAAAGTATATAGTATATATATAAAGTGGTAATGTTTATATATATAATGTCTTCCGCGACCTCTCTTCTCGATACAAAACCTCTGTAGGCGTAGGCACCTGTCTAGGTCGTGTCTTGTGGTTAGAATGAAGCCAAAAATGAGAGGTTTCGAGCAAGACATGAGTAATCTTTGAGGGTACCAATTGAATGAGCGGCTTGGTGGCTTGCTAGACCTTATCCAACCTTATATATATACGGTAGGAATCTTAGTAGTATATATATATATTATATATATTGATATAAGTCGCTAGCGTTGAATATATAGTACGGGCGCTAACGCTGGAGCATGTGAGACTGTTAACAAGAAAATGTGGGGAGAGACGGACTTTCAGAGTCTGCGAGAGCGCTATGAGTCATTAGCTGGGTTCACCGTGCAAGCGGTAGGGCGTGAATCGAGGTTCATAGTCAGAGATCATATTATATATAGAGAAGATAAAATGTTAGTTGATATATAATATATATATATATAGTATAATATATATATATTATATATATATTGATTATAGAGACAGTGACATCTTTCTGCGGTCTGGAAGCTTTCATAGTTGTGCGTTGAATATATGATAAAGTATAGATCATGATGAGTCTAGATCGTCATAGAAGGTATGCGTTGGTGGAGCAATGAACCCCACACCTTTCGATCTGTTTATACTAATGATAGACTCTCACCATCAACTATGATGATGCATGTTCTTGTATAACGAGGGCGATAGTGGATCTATTGCTCTACTGGCGCAGGGCGGCTGACGGCGTGTGCCATGCATAGCGCGGTCCGGTACCGCAAGAGGACGCTATCTTCACGATCTCACGCGGAATCCGTGAGTGATTCGTGGAGACGTCACTTCGAAACGTCAGGAACAGTTTTGCTTACAGTATATATGCTCATAGACTTGGCTTATCGAGTGATGAGAAGACTACGAGACATTCATATCTATTCCGCATCGGTACACTTAAAGAAAACTAAGAGAAGGAGAATATGAGTGTTAGATGCTCTATCTTCTTATGTGCTGTCTATAGTAATGACTCTCTGACGGACCCTTGCTGTACCTTGTGGTACTAGAAGTTTGTGTTAAAAATGTGTCAGGCCAGCTTTTCTCTTTGTGAGTTCTTAGTTATTTCCCGGCGGATACTTGAACATGTGGCTGTCACTCATCTCAGTAGTGATGTATGGACCTCATGAATGTAAAGTGGATAATGTTCTTGGAGATTGAGAGGTACAACCATTGTATGGTCACGTAACCGTATTGGTGGTATAGTACTAGTGGATTATTCCTCATAATGTATCGCAATGAGCGGAGCTAAATCCTTCTCTCATAGGACTCGGTTCCTCACTCTAATATCAGGATCGGGGCCAGTTCGATGTTTCCCGGTTAGTAAGAGCGCCTGTCTAGAGTTATGCCTTCTGTAACTGTGTTGTGGATTGAAGTTATCTATATCCACTCTTCGGCAACGGCAATGTGCATCAGATGCTTGTATGTGTGTCTACGGCTAGTTTAGTATGAGAGTGACGACTGTTGTATTGTAGGTGTTGCCCGTGTGGTCTGTGTTGTATTGTATTTGATCGTGTCGAATCTGTGTTGTGGTATGGTAGTAATTTAGGTTGGTTTGCTTTAGTTATGAGTTGTATGGTTGTGAATGTCTTGCTCTCAGAGTGTGTTAGTGGTGTCGAGTGAGTTAATGTGGGGAGGTTGGCATATCTATTGCTGCTATCATGATGGTCAGTTTACTATTGTCTTGGCGGTGTCGGGCTCTTGGAGTCTTATCACGTTCTTTCTTCTTTTCATTCTCTGCTTGGCCTCATATTCTGTATGATTCGTCGTATCGTTAGCTTGCGATATCTGTCATATTAATCTGTACTGTGGTGTAGGTGCGTGATTGCCGTGCGACTCGTAGACTCCCTTTCGTGTGCTCGATCGGTAGCATCTTGTTCGTTATCTCTCTTGCTTCGTCTTGTATCTTTTCGTTAGATGCATTGCTAAAGCACGTCGAGAGCTAGTGTATAAGTGATATTCACGAGACATTCAACTGCACTTCGGAAGGTATATCCTTCACTGGAGAGATCGATCTTGGACAAGCGATAGAAGACAGACACTATTCAGTGGCCACAGAGAGGACACTGTCTAAGCTTAGTGGAGAGCGCTGAGTAACTGCGACTGGGGTGATTGTAGTATCGGGCTGAGAGATCGCTGTCGGAATTGGATGTCAGAATGTTTGTCGGCTCAGTGGTTGGTGTCGGTAGCGAGAATGTCGACCAGGGATTGGAGAAGAGGACTCAGAGTGATTCTGGGAACTATTCGATTTATATATAATAAAATGTTAAATATACACCATATAAGCGGAGAAATGACTGTGATATATGGTGGTGGAGTGATCCTCGAGACGCACCGTAGAAGCCTATTCAGTAAGCAGGGTTGGTAGAGCCGACACGAGGTGCAGGGAATGTAGGACAAGTACTGGCTATGTACTAGCTGGTTCATGATCGGCTGTGTGATTCTGGATGTGCTGTGTAGGGAGGAATAGATCTCGCGGTCTACGAGTGTAGCAGAGGAGTGTCGGAATCGACCTACGTTGACATTGTGTCAACGCTACAGATAGTGCCTACTGGGCATTCATAGGGGAGTATCTAATGTCATTGATAGGCCAGTACACGTAATATGTATGTGGCCTTATGGTAGCATAGCCGAGAGGTATTAGCCGATTCGCTATAGCCACGACACTAGTGAGTGTTATAAACTAGTCGACATTATACTTGGAGCAGCGGGCGGAACTTACTACAATTATCAGTGAGAGGTAAGTGAGATCACTTTTATATTAGGGAAAAAGATCGGATCGGTTCGGGATGTTAGTGGATAGAGAGACGCCGCGTAAGTGGCGAGTGGGGAGTCGAGATACCATAACAGGGATACACGAGGACGATCGAGCGATGGCCCCGATCGTGTCATTGAGGGGAGTCTTATACTATAATAGAAAAGAGAAGTGTAAGTAGAAACGAGTCTCTCTCGTGAGAGAGCCATAATAAGACAGAATAGGTTTACTAAGCGGAGCGTATCAATATGATGACTCAGGTGAACCGTGAGAGGGTAAGCACAGTGAGCGCTCTGTTCAGAGTATTAGTATTATTTGATATGGATATAGAGCACGAAAGTGATTTATATATACTCTTCATAAGTTTGAGGATGAGATCACTTAGTTTCTAGGTAATATGTGTTCATACATGAGCGAGAGTGGTCTTGTATAGGAATCGCAGACGGCTAGCACGTGTCATGGGGATGAAGCAGGAATTGGTGCAGTGATCACTAGCGGACATAATTAGACAGTGTCGAATGATACTTGAGATAGTAGCTAATATAGGGTCAACTCATAGTATATAGTTTGTAGTAGTACCGGAGTATAATAGGCGTACTAAGGGGGGAATAGTAACTGCTTTATTAGTCTATAATAGCACGTCTCATCGTATCGGTATGCAGAGGCGGATGCCCCGGGATGCGCGTGAGGACACGCTATTAGTAAGGTATGTTATTAGAAGATTGTCAGATTGTTCGATAGACGGGGGGTTATGGTGTACATTATTAACAGAACATGGCCAACGTATACCGACATATCTGATCGCATCGTATTGCTCGCTCATTTGAGTGCCTCATGAGGGGCTATATAAGGTCATGAGTAAGCTGCCAAGGAGTTAGCCGAGTGTCAGTAGATTTGGGGAAACTAACAGGGAGACTCAGTGTGGTACCATTATGCACGTAAGGTACCTTTGGATCATTACCATAATGTATGATCCGCTAGTAAGCTGGATTATGGCGCTAGTGATATGTAAGCGCAGATAGTGTGCTTATATAGGACAGTTCATCTTACTATATATATATATATATATATATATAATTTAGATTGTGTGAAGTTGAGTAAAACTTGAAGTGATATTAAGGGAAGGACGAAGATTGTATATGAACAAATATTCGATGATACGGCCCTCTTTTATGGACTTTAAAAGTTTAAAAACTGAGAAGTTGCCGTCTAGGATGGGGTGATCATGCTGGAATGCATGATCCCGGATAGCGGATGTTTCCGGGTTGGTGTATGTGAAACCTGTTGTGAATGAGACACTCTTATGCTTCGAAATTCTGATCAATAATTGAAGTGAGGTTTCCCCTATGTAGTGACAGTCTGCATACTGATATTTATAGATTATCTGATCAGGGACGGAAGCAATTTGGAATACGTTCTTTAAGGTGAAAAAACGAGTCGACACTGAAGGGGTTGGACCAAATAAGCCTGTATTCTATAAGTGGGTAGGCTGAATTCACAGGGGCGTTATTCGCCCTTGTATAGAGTATGAATCGCATGTCTGGGTTTGTTCCACACATATTGTTCTCCTTGATAAAGTGTAGACTAGGACTTGTCGACTCGTTACCTCTCCTACTCATACTAACTCTCTCCAATCTTTAGCCGTAAACTGTTGCATACATCTTCTTATTCTATCTAATTGTTTAAATATAATTTATATTTGCTCTTTTGAATTTTTACTGTCCAAGGTTACATTCTGTAAATATTCCGAAATTCCTTCAATCAATTTCACAAATCTATATCTTCTTTTTTTCTTATTCGTCACAAAAACGTCTCTGATTCAAGAACTTAAACTGCCGTGCTCAATTTTACTTGTACTCACTGATAAAGTATGGAACATACTTCCATTTAAATTTTTTACCTTTTTAAAAACTTCCTATGATGTTCCAATAATTTTGAATGATTATTCTCGTCAAAGTCTTTTAAATATTTTGTTTGCCGTAGGCGTTTTAACCTCTTTTCCACCTAAGTTTTATATATAATATTATATTATTTTATATTAATAATATACGAGTACTTACATTTTCTAATTTATGTCAGTTGATATTCGTTTTCTTCCGAATGTTCCACGAAAATAATAATAAAAAAAAGGCTATTTCTATATATATACTACATATAGAGCTATGTATATATTTGAAAATCAATCTTTAATGTTTCTTCTGGAATGTTCAGAACTGTCTTTGGGGTTTCAGAATTAAACTGGTTTTTATAAATTGTAAAGATCAAAGAATACAGCGCACAATAAATGTGACGGAGAATATGATTTGCTTCCAGGCTCAATTCCAAAAATTTATTAAAACATAAACCACGTAACTATATTGAAAAAAAAAAAAGTGTAAAAATAAAAAAAAAATAACATAATAAAAATGTTTCTTTTTCCTTTCTTAATAAAACATTGATTTGGAAAATTATTTAAATTTTTTAACATTTTGAAAGCTGGTTATTATTATAGACATTTGTGCTGCCTTAACATTAGGGAATTAAAATTAAACCCATCCACATAAAATGCCGCTATTCAAGAGGTTTGTAAGCAAATAAATTATAACGCAACCAGTCACGGAAAGAATGCAGCTTGGCATTCCAAACTGCTTAAACACAAAAGAAGTTAAATTATTATCTGTTTGAACATAATATTGTTTTAAAAAGTTACTAGTTTTTATTTAAGAAATTAAAATTATTTAATATAGAAATTTTAGGTATTATTTCATTTTAAATGTTTATGAAAATTAGAATTTGTGGAATAACTATAAACAAAATAAATAAAATTATTTTTAAAATTTCAAATTTAAAAAGTTTAGTTAATAATAATAGAAATACTTAAAACATGTTCTCATTTTAATCACAAAGTGTAATAAATAATTAATAAAAATAATGATAATAAATAATTATAATAATAATAAATTATTAATAGCAATTTCATAAGTGATTGTCTTGACGTCCCGTATCCATACCAGCAGGGCAAGAAAAATTATTTCATTGCAATTTTATTTTATTCGAATTCTAAACTACAACTATTTATATATAATATATATATATATATAATATACTACTAATATATTATATATATAATATATATATATATATATATATATAATATATCTATATATATATATATATATATATATATATATATATATATATATATAATATATATATATAATATTATATATATATATATATATATCTATATATATGATATATATATAT
>JABUQX010102749.1:12500-15000 GCA_015478945.1 Trachelipus rathkii
CTCTCTCTCTCTCTCTCTCTCTCTCTCTCTCTCCTCTCGTCTCTCTCTCTCTCTCTCTCTCTCTCTCTCTCTCTATGTATATAACTATATATATATTAATATATATTATATATATACTTATATATAATATTATATATTAATATAATATATATATAATATATATATATATATATATATATACTTATATATATATATAATATTATAATATAATATATAATATATATATATATATTATAGTATATAATATATGGGAAAGATGTATTTCATTAACAGCAAAAATTTCTTATACTTATTATTCTCAGTATCTCAAAAACTACCAATACTACAGGGAAAAGGAATACATTGCTGGAAAGCTGGGTCCAATTTTAGTCCGTAAAATGTAAAAAAAAAAAAAAAAAAAAAAAAAAAAAAAAAAAAAAAAATCTCAAAATACTACAATATTAAATTTTGCTTTTTTTTTTTTTTTACTACAAAAAACTTTAAAGGATACCGCACCATGGCAGGGAGTCGGGGTCTCTCTGCCTTCCGGGGAACTACGGGAGGACTAATTCCCCCCCTCCGGGAGGGTCTCACGGAACCCCCGCTCTTTCGCGTATTGTGTCGCGGGGTGCCTCCGGCACCCTCCCCTACGGGTAGTGAAACGTCCCCCCCCCCCTGTGTTCCCCGTCGGCTCGAGCCCCCTACATTGCCGGGTAATACCTTTACAAATAATATATATTATAAAATTTATAATAACCACTTGCCTTAATAAAAAAAAAAAAAATAACCAAAATTTATTTATTTATTTATTATTTTTTTTTTTTTTTACAGTAACGTACTCAATTTTACAAGATTCCAAAAAATGTATTCCTTTTCGCTGTAGCTATTGTTAGTTTTTAGTTTTTTTTTTTTTTTTTTTTTTTTTTTTTTTTACATTTCCGCACTAAAATTGGACCAGCATTCCAACAATGTATTCTTTTTCCCTGTAGCTATTGTAGTTTTTGAGATATCTGATTTTAAAAATTATATTTGCGTTAATGAAAATACATATAAAGCCGTATACTATAATATACTTATATATATCATATATATAAATATAATTATATTATATATATATATAATATAATAATATATACAATATATATATATATACTATACTACTATATATATATATATATATATATATATAAAAATATTATACTATATTATATATATATATATATATATATTAAATATATATATTATATATACAGAATTCAGGGAGGCCATTCTCATTGCTGCTCAAACATGCGTCGCATCTTTAAAGGAAAAATAATATTAAAAAATTTTTGAATTGCAGTTAGCGTACGGGATTTGAGAATAAAAAATGGCCCATTCTATCGCTATTCGAAATTTTTTTTTTTTTTCTTTTGGAAATCAAATAATATTGAAGGGAAAATTTTCCCCTACCGTAGGGACAGTCTTGCACGCTGATATTTATAGATATCTTGACTCGGGACGGAAAAATTTGGTAATACGTTCTTAAGGCGTGAAAAAACAGTCACACTGAAGGTTGCGACTTAGAATAAGCCTGCATTCTTCATATGTGGGTCAGGTTGAATTCATTAGGGGCATCTATTCGGCCTTGATAAGAGTAAGAATCGCATATCTGGGTTTGTTCCACACATATTGTCTTGATAAAGTGTAGACTAGGACTTATCGACTTCGTTACCTCTCCTTATGCTCATACTACTCTCTCAATTTTCTAGGCCGTCGAACTGTTGCATCACTCTTCTTATTTCCAATGTTATTATAAATTTATATTGGTCTTTTGAAATTTATAGTCATGTATCTCCTTCTTTGAGGAGTTCCTACGACTCATATTTCAGACACTTCTCAATTCTTTTTCTCCGTAAAACTTCTGATCAAGACTTAACTGCCGTGCTCAATCTTATATGTACCTCATTGGTAAAGTCTGGAACACACTCCATTTATCATCATTTTAAACTTCCTTTGACTTGCACAATTTCAAGCTCTGCTTATCGGAGCACGTCAGTAGTATACACGAGAATAGGCACGCAAGTTATCTAACCACAAACCACAAAGGTCATAAAAGTGGACCTTTTTATCTAACCGCAAACCGCAAAGTGACCGCAAAGTTCGTGACTTCAAAGGGCGCCGCCGTCCGAGAAAAGATCATATGTTCCTATAGGTTATATAGGTTATATATTATATAGGTTATATATTATATAGGTTATATATTATATAGGTTATATATTATAGGTTATATATTCTAGCTTCTAGCACGTGCCGACCTATATTGTAGAATACACCGGTCTTAGTGTCTATCCCTAGGTTATTGGGTACGGGGAGTCGATGGTGGTTACATTAAACTAGGATGCTTCCTTCTATGAGTTATTACCCTACCCCCCTTTTCTAGCCTTTTCTAGCATGACATGTCCTACGTCATCGAATACACCCGGTATTAGTGCCTACCCCTAGGTTATAGGGTACGGAGAATCGATTGGTGTACATTAGAAGA
>JABUQX010102749.1:22500-27345 GCA_015478945.1 Trachelipus rathkii
TTTGTTTTGTCAAAGATCATTTTTCTACATTGTTAATTTATGAATATAGACCTCCTTTGTATACATATATTATCAGTTTAGTTTGTATAAGCCTAATCCTTCTGTAAACATGTTTATCGCTGTCGATGTAAGGCGTGATTATATGGACTTTCTGAGTTGATAAGGCGGTTATGTTGTAAGCTTGTTTACTTTCTTATGATTGGTTGAAAATATATTATCTATAGATTTGAGACTGCTTTATATACAAAGTTTCTTCAGTACGATATTTCCAACTGAGCTGACATCATGGCTTCTCTTCATACTCCCAAACTTGTTAACGACATATTTACGAGGACCTTTGTTATTCCTGAGGCTGTATCTTTTTTATTTATTCGTAAACCTAATGGTGATCGTTACATAGCCTGTATTCCTACGATAGGTGTACATGATACACCTTTGTTCATTTCTGTTGAAGAATTCCTCCGTATTATTGACACCGTGGAAGAATGGGTAAAGGCTGAGTATGTGATATCTGATACATTGCGTCATAGTGAAATATCCATTAGAAACGAAAGCGAGAGGGGTATTAATAGAATAGATGTTGTTTTCTCATATTGCGATAGTGTTAAAAGTATTGATGTACGTAATTACTGGAAACCTTACTCAGCTAACACATTCATACGTACAAGAATAGGGTTCTGTTTACATTCGCATGAGAATATTACAACCTTGTTAAAAATAAAAGAAGAAATATTAATGCATCTTGACAATGTCGACATACTTGACGAATTAATACATCTAGCATATGGTTTGTTTTATAAAATTTACACTGAAGTATGGGGAAAACCTTATAATAGAATGTATAGCAGCTTGCTGACGACAACTAATGTTGATACCTTTACTTCTCTTTGGCATGAGAAAATGCAATCTATAGAACCTGAATATGCTGAAGAATGGGTTGCTGCATCTCGAGATATTTATTCCTATGTTATTTCAAAAGGAATAGGAGCTTTGGAGACTTATATAGAGAATGCACAGTTTCAACTTCATCCCATGTGTTCTGCGCAAATGTATTTTTAATATATATATATATATATAATATATATATATATAATATATAATATATATATATATATATAGTTAATATATATGATATTATATATATTATATATATATATATATTGGTTTAAAAACTTGATGTCGTGTAAGATTTTAAAGATATTAATTTTAAACTCTTAAAATATCTTAATAATATTATTATATATAATATATAATATATATATATATTATATATATAGCTATATATATATATATATATTATAATATATATATATATATATATATATAAGTTTCAAAAAACTTGAGTGATTTGTATTGCCTTGTTCTGCTGAATATTTTAAAAATACCTTATGTAAACAACATTGTTAAATCTCGTTAATATAATATAATAATAGATATTAACGACATATAAGCACGAGATTATATATATATATACTATATATTATTATATATATATATATATATATATATATATATATATATATATATATATATTTATATATAAATATATATAATATATATATATTCTTTATATTTAAATAATGCACTTTTTCAGTAAAATTATTTTTTAAAAAAAAAATCTTGTTTTACCTCATCCTCTTACTATGTTAAGTTCATACATAAGGAACTTATTTTATTTTATGTTTATCAAAAATTTATTATTTATTATGCTGTGTTTATGTAGGAGAGAAAAAAAAACATGGTTGTATATGATGAAATGTTTAAGTTTGCAAAAGAAATAATACTTGTATTATATATTTTTATTAATAAAAGTATGGTAAAGCAGTAAAACAGTAAAACACGAAGGGGGGTGAGGGTGGTATGGGACCCTCTGGTGGCTGTTCTGTAGTGTATTACATGCCTTATTGCCATTTATGCCGTTCCTAAAATTCATGTTTTTTTTCCGCTGGAAATTTTAAACAACCTTTTTTCTAGAAACAATGTTTTTTCAAAAATGTTTTTCAAAAAAAAAAAATGTTTTTCCAAAAACAAAAATGTTTTTCATCAAAAGAAAATGTTTTTCAAAAAACAAAAATGTTTTCTATAAAACAAAAATGTTTTTTGAAAAACAAAAATGTTTTTCAAAAACCATTTGTATTTAATACATGAAAAATGTAAATCTTATCCTTCAATATGAAAATTTAACTTTAACTTTAACTTTTTATCTATAACTTAAACTTTAACTTTGGTAATGAAACAGCTTTTCTATAAATAAAAGACCTGATTGAAATAAAAAATAAAAAATAAAAAAATGTAAGACTGTGTGTATACGAACTCTAACAAAATATACTCTTCTTCTTTCTCATTCTTCTTCTTCTTCTTCTTTTTCTTCTTCTTCTTCTTCTTCTTCTTCTTCTTCTTCTTCTTCTTCTTCTTCTTCTTCTTCTTCTTCTTACTCCTCCTCCTCCTTCTTTTTTCCTGTAACAAAGATGAGTCATCAAAGCTGAGACATTAAAAGATGAGTCATCAAAGTTGAGACAACAAAGTTGAAACATCAAAGCTGAGGTATCAAAGTTGAGACATCAAAGCTAAGGTATCAAAGTTGAGGTATCAAAGTTGAGGTATCAAAGCTGAGGTATCAAAGTTGAGGTATCAAAGTTAAGGTATCAAAGTTGAGGCATCAAAAGCTCAGGTATCAAAGTTGAGGCATCAAAAAGCTGAGGTATCAAAGTTGAGGCATCAAAAATATCGAGTGTGTGCGTGTATCTGTGTGATAATGTGCGTGTGTGCAGTGTGTGTTGTATGTGTGTAGGTGTGTGTGTGTGTGTTGATGTGTGTGTGTGTTGTTGTGTGTGTGTGGTGTTTGTGTGTGTGTGGTGTGTGTGTGTCCGTGAGTAGATAGTACATACACGGACTCAACCATATAGGACAGATTTTACCTACGATGACCCTCATTGTGTTAGGATAGTTCCCTTACCAACAGGATATTGCGTTAGAGCTAACATTTGCTGTCGACTTAATGCTTACTAAACCCCTCACGGACTTCTATGCAAGGTCAATCTTCATGCCTTGATAACGGGTATCAAGGACTAAATATCAAGGCCAAGACCGAAATATCAAGGTCAAAAACAACAACACCACCTCTCGAATCGTCTCCTCTCTCTCTCTCTCTCTCGTCTCTCTCTCTCTATAATATAGTATATATTATATATTATATATATTATATATCTATATATATAATATATATATGATATATATATATATATATATACTAATATATATTATATATATATGATACTATACATATATATTTATATATAATATATATACTTATAATATATAATAATATATACAATTAACCCTTGGAAGACCATAGTTTGGCTGGGGTTCTAACATAGGTTCGAAATGTGATAGTCAGGAAAAAAAAGATAGCTGAGATATAGAAAATCGAGACGGCAAAAAGCGAAAAAGATGATGTGACGCGGTGCGGGGCGGGCGGTGCGCAGAGCTCGGGTTTTGATCCGAATTCCGCGTTCGTTAGACCCGGAAAACGCTTCACGCACCCGAACACATATTAGATTTGACCCTTAAAACGTGTTAATACGCCAAAATAACGATGTTGCAAAATGTTGCAAAATGTTGCAAAATGTTGCAAATTTTGTTTGCAACATTTGCAACATTGCATGCAACATTGCAATGTTGGATTGCAATACGCCAACAAGGGGGGTGGGTTAATATCTAATACTAACTCTTGTTAGGAGTGAATCGATTTCCCGTCGTAAAACACCAGAATCAGATTCAGCAGTGTCGATTGATGTTATAATCGACTGCCTATATCCGGATATGGTCTGTCACATTACGAGTATATCGTACAAAGAAAGGAGTAGAAAGGGGTGGGGGGATACTAACTCGTAGAAAGGAACCAACCTAGACATTCTAATATACACATTCGACTCCTCCATACCTTATAACTAAGGAGTAAACACTATACCCGCTGTTATTCCCGCATGACGGTAGGACATGTCATGCTTAGAAAAGCTAGAAAGGGTGGTGGTGGGCGGTTGATAGGTATATACTCAGAGAATTATCATGAGATCACTCTAAGATGATACGCGACATCATTCTCCGTACCCCTAATAAATCCTCCAGGGGTAGTCCACTCAAATACCAGGATCTGACGTTGTACTCTCGAGACGTAGGACATTCATGTTTCCATAGAGAAAGTAGAAAAGGGTAGAATGTAATAGCTCAGAGAAGAAGCATCCTAGCACCCTTCTAATGTACACCAATCGACTCTCCCGTCAACCAATTAACCTAGGGATAGACACTCAAGCCCGGTGCTATCTCTACAAGTTTAGGTCGGCACGTGCTAGAAGCTAGAATATAACCTATATAATATATAACCTATATAATATATAACCATAATAATAATAACCATAATAATATATAACCTATATAACCTATAGGAACATATGATCTTTCTCGGACGGCGGCGCCCTTTGAAGTCACGAACTTTGCGGTCACTTTGCGGTTAACTGCGGTTTGCGGTTAGATAAAAAGGTCCACTTTTAGACCTTTGTGGTGTGGTTAGATAACTTCGCGTTGCCTATGCTCTGCGTATCGGAGCATGTCAGGCTTTAATTTGGCTCTGGTTTCCAATTTTTCAATAAGCTCCAATGGAATTTGAGAACCTCTATCTATACACACTGGAGCATTAATATATATATAATTATATATATAATATATATATAGTATATATATAATATATTATATATATATATATATATAATATATATATATATATATATATATATATTATAATATATATATAAATTATATATATAAATATATATAATCTCTCTCTGG
>JABUQX010102750.1:0-26894 GCA_015478945.1 Trachelipus rathkii
AAAATATATATAGATCTGATTGATCTTAATTTACCTATTTAAATGTTTCATTAACAAAGTGTTTATTTTCTACGATATTTTATATACTTATCTTTTTTTCGCGCATTTACATTTCTAATAATAGCTATCAATAGAAAATTACTGTATCACATAACTAGATATGTTAACCTACCAGAGTTTACAAATCTGTCGTATGTTTTATTTTCAAGATATCACTTTGATTTAATAAATTATTTTTAATTGACTATAAATGTTTTGTATTTTTAAAAACTTGTAGGCTAGAATAATATGGGGGGTGTCTGCGTAGCATATCAGGCGGCTCTTTTGGTGACTTTATATATTAATAAGGCAGGCAGGCAGGACAGGCTATGTAGGTACAGGATAGAAGTCTATGGTAGGTACTTAGGCAGGCAGGTACAGAGAGGCAGGCAGGCAGTCGCAGGCAGTTAGCAGGCAGGCAGGAAGGACCAGGCAGTAGAACGAGGCAGTGCAGTAGACATAAGATGCTAAAAGTCATGCGCAAGCAGGCAGGCAAGGTAAGGTATGCAATAGGCAGGTATTACAGGCCAGGTCAGGCTAGAGCAGGTCAAGGCAGTGCAGGCAGGCAGGCAGGCTGGCAGGTGGTCAGGCAGGCATGGAAGGCAGGCATAGGCAGGCAGAAACGGCTAGGACAGCGTGTCAGGACAGGACAGTGCAGCGTTCATTATGTAAAATTAAACTACAACAGATCGATGTTTTATTTACTATATTAAGTTCATCAAAGTGTTATTTATTTCACGATATTTGACTTATCTTTATTTCCCTACTTATTATCGATTTGCTATAATAGCTATTCAAATACAGAAAATCACTGTATATAACATTATATTTATTAATCATTACATTTTTTTCTTAATAATAACGTGAATAATCCCCTATGATTCTCATATCTGGTGATTTATATTCAATTGATTAACTCTTGATTAAAATAAGTTAATTTTTACTATAAGTTTTTTTTATATATTTTAAAACTTGCTGCTATATGAACTATGTGGGTGTGACTGCGTAGTCATACATAGGTAGGGCCTCTTGGTGACTTATATTAAAGTAAATTTATCCTTTACTGGTGTAGATGCATGTATACATAATGCCTCCGCTAAATTCTTAATACTTCGTAAAAATGGGACATGAAAAATGTCCGAGGAAAATATAATAAGGATTATATCTTTCTATGTATTAATTTCGTCATAGGTCGTGCAGGCAGGTCAGGTCAGGCCAGGCCAGGCAGGCAGGCAGGCAGGGCAGGCAGGCAGGCAGGAGACAGGCAGGCAGGCAGGCAGGCTAGGCGAGGCAGGCAGGCAGGCAGGCAGGCAGGCAGGCAGGCAGGGCAGGCAGGCAGGCAGGTAGGCAGGCAGGCAGGCAGGTAGAGAGCAAGCAGGCAGACAGGCAGGCAGGCAGGCAGGCAAGGCAGGCAGGCAGGAAGGCAGCCAGGCAAGCCAGGCGGGGCAGGCAGGCAGGCAGGCAGGCATGCAGGCAGGCAGGCAGGCAGGCAGGCAGGAAGGCAGGCAGGCAGGCAAGCAGGCAGGCAGGCAGGCAGGAAGGCAGGCAGGCAAGCTTTCAAGGCAGGCAGGCAGGCAGGCAGGCAGGTAAGGAGGCAGTCAGGCAGTGAGGCAGGCAGGTCAGGCAGGCTGAAGGCAGGAAGGACAAGGAAGTCGTAAGGCAGTCGTCATGCCAGGCAAGGCAGGCAGGCTCAGGTCAGGCAGGCAGGCAGGTCAGGAACAGGACAGGCAGGCATTGGCAGGTAGGCAAGGCAGGTTCAGGAAAGTGCAGGCAGATAGGACAGTTAAATTGAAATAACGCATTCATAATATCGATGTTTTATTTACTATTTAAGTTCATACAAAAATGTTATTTCACGATTTTCTATCTTTTTTCCGCATTTACATTTTCTATTATTTAACTAGTATCAAATTAGATAATTCACTGTTATCACAATAACGTATATGAACCCCAAGAGTTTTTAAATCCTATGTGTTTATTTCAAGTATGATACCTCTTGATTTTAAAGGCAATGTTTTTATTATAATGTTTTATTTTAAAAAACTTATGCATAGAAATCTGTGTAGGGAGTGACTGCGATAGCATTTCCAGGCGCGAAGCCTCTAGTGAACTCTTTATTATTAAGAAATCTATCATACTGGTGCTAGTAGCAGTGTATGCTCGTAAAATCTATTTCGTAAAATGTGGACATGTAAAATGTCCTAAAATATATATATCGGATATTTGTTTCTTTTCGCAGGCAGGCTAGGCAGCAGGCAGGGAGGTCAGGCAGGCAGGTTATGTCAGTAGTAGCAGGACAGCGGCAGGCTAAGGAAGGCAGGCAGGACATAGAGTCAAGGAAATGACAGGCAGGCATGGTCTTTCAGGTCAGGCTAGGCCATGGCAATGGCAGAGCCAGTCGAAGGCAGGCGTGCAGGCAGGCAGGCTAGCAGGCAGGCATTATTGTACGGGGTCAGGCAGGCAGCCAGTGCAGGCAGGCAGGTCAGTAGTCAGGCAGGCAGGCAAGCGCAGCATGGCAGGCAGGCAGGCAGGCAAGTCGCTAGGCAGGCAGGCATGGCAGGCAGGCAGGCAGGTCCGGAAGTGCACGTTGCCAGGTTCATGTCTAAGGCAGGACTAGGCAGTGTCAGGCAGGTCCAGGCAGGCAGGTAAAAGTGACAGTGTTATATGGCAGCATGCAGGCAGGTCAAAGGTCAAGGCAGGCTAGGAAGGCAGGCAGGCAGTCAAGGCAGGCAGGCCAGGGCAGGCATACGGCAGGCAGGACTAAGGCAGTTCAGTTCATTATGTAATTATTTATATATCCACATATTCGATGTTTTATATTACTATTTAAGTCAAAATAATGTGTTTATTTCCACGAATTTTACTTCTTTTTTTCCACAAATTTATATCATTTTTTAATAATATTAGCTATTACTTATTAGAATTCATGTAAATAACATTATCAACTGTATGACCCCAGAGTTCTATAATCTTATGTTTATTTTTCAAGATTTAATCATTTGTATTTAATGTTTTTGACTTTAATGGTTTCTTTTTTTTTTAAAAAACTTTGGTTTAAGAAACTGTGGAGGTGACTGCGTAGCATACAGGCGGCCTCTAGGTTGACTTTTAATATTTAAAGTAACTTATTCTACTGGTTTCGTGCAGTGCATTGCCTTACCGCTTATAAATAACTACTTCGTAAAATGGGACTGTCAAAAAAATTCTGTCCTCAAAAAATATAGGATATAATTGTTATTCGCAGGCAGGCAGGCAGGACGCCAGGCAGGCAGCAGGCAGGCAGATTAAATCGGCTAATGCAGGCTGGCAAGGCAGTCAGCAGCGGTTAAGTAATGCCATGGCAAGTACAGGTACATAGGCCAGGCATGACAGGCAGCAAGCAGCAGTTCGCCAGGAAGGCAGGCTTAGGACAGGCAGGCAGGTTCTAAGGTAGGTCAGGCAGGCATGGGCGGAAGTGAAGATATAGGACAGTTCAATTTGAACTAACTACACATATTTTTCGATGTTTTATTTACTATTTAAGTCATACAAATGTTTATTTCACGATTTTAAACAATTCTTTTTCCCATTTTACATTTCATATATATACTTATCTATCAAAATAGAAATTTCACTTGTATCACATAATAGTTAACACAATACCAACTTCAAAATTACATCAATTTCATCTGAAGTAAATTTACGTTTCTTTAGATTTTAAAGGTTTTTTTTGACTAAATTGTTACATTATTTTAAAAAACTTTTGCATAGAAACTGTTGGTTGGGTTTAACTAGCCGTAAAGCATACATGGCGGTTGCTCTCTAGTTATGACCTTATATAAATAAATCTATCTACAATTTTGTGATGGAGGGTAGTATATGGCTATGCGTGGAAATAATGATGGTGCTCTACTCGATAGTTTAATATAAATTAGTCTAACCATTAATTAATTATAGAGAATATTTTTTCTTCGCAGGCAAAGTGAGGATTCTGAAGAAGTGGAGGCAGGCAGGCTAGGAAATAGGTCATTACAGGCAGGCAGGCAGGACATTGGATGGCAGGACGTCGCAGTGCAGTAAGCAGGCGGAAGGCACGGCAGGTCAGGCAGTGCATGAGCAGGTCAGAGCAGGGCTCAAGGTCAGGAAGGTGCAAGGCTCAGTGTCAGGACAGGCTTAGGCAAGAGTAGGGTCATTGGTCAGGTCAGGGTTTCAGTAGGGAGGTAGCGTCATGTGCAGGTCTATGTGCGGTGTGCGCAGGCAGTGCCATGGTCCATGCAGGTTACGCAGCGCAGGCAGGCAGAGCTAGAGAGAGGCATGTTGCTATGGCATTCAGTGCAGGATCAGTGAACGGACAGCGAGCGCACAGTAGTGCAGATTGAATAGGCTCAGGTCAAGGTCTAAGAGTATATGGTCAGGCCCAGTGGGCCATGTGCACATGGCCTAGTGCACGTGTTCATTGCACGGATAGGTAAAGAGTCCGGTCATGGCCAGGAAGGCAGGCAGGACACATGTCTCAGAGCTCAGGCCCGTGTCATGTTTGCCATCCGATCACCCGATGCCGATTTTTTGAAATACAGGACATTATCTTTTAGTATCACGCGTGCTACAGCGTGCTACACACTGGATGTGTTTGGATGTTCACGATTTTTTACTTCTTTCCCATCTGTAGCTCATGTTCTAGGTAGGGCGGTGATGGAGGTCCGATGCGAAGTATGATAAATCTCGAGTGTAATCACATTATCACAGTATAGTACCTCGCCAGAGTTCAAATCATTTCGTTTTGGGAGATTTACGCACATTATCTTCTCGACTTTTATTGTTGATCTTATATGTGTTATTCTTTTTTTAAAACTTGCCTAGATATACTAATGGGTGGATCCTGCGTAGTTCAAATACTCAGAGGTCTGGGTCTATAGTGTGACTCTTATATTAAAGAATTATGCCCTTCCACAGTCAATTTATTTTTGTTTCCATACGGTGCTGTGACAAAGTGCAATCGAATACTCTGTCTATATTCTATTTCGTTAACATTTGGGCGAGACACTACTCGGAATAGAGGCAAAAACTATATAGTAAATTCATTTTGTTATTCGCATGGCAGTGTTCGAGGCATGGTCAGGCTCGGCAGGC
The DNA here is from genome assembly GCA_015478945.1 of Trachelipus rathkii. Classification (NCBI taxonomy): domain Eukaryota; kingdom Metazoa; phylum Arthropoda; class Malacostraca; order Isopoda; family Trachelipodidae; genus Trachelipus; species Trachelipus rathkii. The sequence continues at coordinate 5,149 of JABUQX010102750.1, forward strand.
AGGATCGGCATGTGCATGATTTTTATACGGTCAGGCAGGCTGTTCCCACTTCCGGTGCAGGAGCAGTCATGCATGCAGCTAAAGCCGATACTGCGCCATCGTAAATGGCTAGGTCACGCGCAAGAGGTCTGGAAGTGCAGCGCAGTCGTCGGCCGAGGCAGCTGGGCTATGCACGGACAGGCAAGCGCCAGAGTGAAGGTTTAAGAGCTATGGAGGGAAAGGCCATGGCAGGCTAGGCAGGAAGGCAGCAGACTTCATTCGTCTCAGGTTAATGTTCATGTCCTCAAGGCCAGGTTAGAGCGACAGTCAGGGACAGGTTATTTTGGTAGTGTCTGTGCAATTATGTGCAGTGTTCAGGCAGCATGTGTACTAGTTGTTTTCATTTTTTTATTTATTTACTTCTTTTCTTTGGTTTTGGTTATTACTAAGGCCAGGCACGGCAGGCAGGCATTGTCACGCGGTCGCGCAGTGCAGACCGCTATGTGCTGACCAGTGCATGTCGACATAGCCAGCGGAATCAGGTCTGAATGGTCTGGTGGTTGTGTGAATACTGATTGATAGACAGGGCTGTAAGTGAGAAGGACGTGAGGATGTGATTTGAGAGAGATGAGTAGATTGATGGTTCACAATATGTAAAGGTTATTTGAGAATAGATATGCAAAGTAAGAATTATCGACTAGTATCATATAATCAGTATGAACCGAAAGTCAATCTGGTGTTTTTTTAAAGATAGCATGGTTTGATTTAAAGGTTTTTTGACTATGTGATTGTTTTATTTTATAAAAACTTCTGACATAGAAACTATGGGGTGAAGAGATGACGTATGTCACTAATTTTAGGCCGGTGGCTGGCCCAGGATACCGTTTATACATATCTAACGACGACATTATATACTGGTGCTTGCGCAGTGCATGCTCCGCTAAAGAAAACTATTCGTAGAGATGGACGATTGTAAAAATCATGATCAAAAATATATAGGAATGATTGTTATTCAGGCAAGGAGACAGGCAGGCAGGCAGGCATGCACAGAGCAGGCAGGACGGGCAGTGTCAGGTTGGCCAGGTAGATAGCGGGATACCTTCAGGACAGCAGACATGTGCAGGGATGGAATATTCGGCAGGACAGGCAGGCGGACGGCAGACGGGCTGAGGCATGTGCAGGTGCAGGCAGGGCAGGGAACAAGGCAGGATTCCAGAGAAGAGCAGCAGCAGGCAGGGCAGGAGGCAGGCAGGAGGCCCAGGCACGGTCTCAGGCCATGTGTAGCGAGCAGTCAGATGCAGAGCCTAGGGCCAGGTTGCAAGGCCTAGGAGCGGTCATAGGCATGTGCAGGCTAGGAAGGCAGGCTCGCGTTGCTAGGGCCGGCAGGCATGTCAGGCAGGTGCAGGCAGGGCAGCAGGCAGGTCAGGGCCCAGTGTCAGGCAGTCCAAGGTCAGTGCAGGGCAGGCCTCATGTGTACGGCAGGTTCAGGGCTAGATATCCAGGATTGAAATATGTCCTTATCTCACATACTCCCGATTGTTATCTGATTTACTATTTAAGTTTCAAACAATGTGTTTATTTCAACGATTTTACTTCTTTTTTTCCAAATTTACATTTCTATAATAGCTATCAAATAGAATTTCACTGTTGAATCACATAACGTATGAACCCCCAGAGCTCAAATCTGGTGTTTATTTCAAGATACCCTTGATTTAAAGGTTTTTTGACTATGAGGTTTTTATTTTCTAACACTTGGCTAGACTATGGAGGGGATGATAGCGATACGCAATACACTCAGGCGGTGCCCTATTCTAGGAGGTATGTCATCTAATTAAGATATTAATCTAACTGATCAGTCTTCAGTGGTCAGTGCATGCCACTCCGCTTTAAATAATCATATTGCGTAAAATGGGACAATTGTTAACATATGTCTTCAAAAAAATATATACATTCAGGGAAATTTTTCGGTTTAACTTACTTATTAGTTTTGTTATAAGTCGCAGGAGTGTAACATGTGCAAGCAGGCAAGGCAAGGCAGGTAGGGTACAGGCAGGCAGGAAGGATCAGGTCAAGGTTCTAGGCATGGCAGGACATGAGCAGGCAGGCAGGCTGCAGTCAGGCAGTGCAGGTCAGCATAGCAGGCAGGCAGTATACCATGGCAGGTCAGGCTAGACAGATGCAGGTATGATTTCATTGAAATACACATATCGATGTTTTATTTACTATATAAGTTTTTATTTGTATGCTTAAAGTGTTATTATTCACGATTTTTTAACTTTCATTTTTTCCCATTTACATTCCTATACACGTATTTTCTCCTCGATAGAATATTCCACGTAATTGCAATATCTTCGGATAACCCCAGAGTTCAAATCTGGTGTCTATTTCAAGATACCTCTTGAATTAAAGGTGGTTTTTTTAACTATTAAGGTTTTAATATTTTAAAAAAACTTTGCCTAGAAACTAATGTGTGCGATTTGTTTTTCAGTACCGTAGCATACAGAGGTAGGGGGCGACTCTAGGTGAACTTTCTATATTCACAGAAATTTATTTGTACTGGTTGCTGGGCGTGGCAGTGGCATGCTCCGCTAAAATCTAGGTCTCGTTTAAATGGACCACTTCTGAAAAAATGTTTCCAAAATATATAGGAAATATTTGTTATTTGCAGGCACGGCAGGCAGGCAGGCAGGCAGGCAGGCAGGCAGGCAGTTGCAGGCAGGCAGGCCATGGCAGGACAAGGCAGGCAGGCCATGCAGCAGGCAGGCCATGGGCGGCATGAAAGGCCGGAAAGGCCAGGAAGGCAGGAAGGCAGGCAAGGCAGGCAGGCAAGGCACTAGGCGTTTATTCTATGGTCAGGCTAGTTTGTCAGGTAGGCAAGGCAGGGTAGGAACAGGCAGGGCAGGCAGTAATTCAATTTGAAATACACCACATTGTAAGATGTTTATTTACTTATTTAAGTTCATCTTTTAATCATAAGTGTTTTCCTATTTACGGATTTTTACTTTCTTTTTTTCCCTATTTACATATCTTTCTAATATTATTGTCTACTCATATAAATTCACGGTTATCACTAAAAACGTATGAACCTCCGAGTTCAAATCTTAGTGTTTATTCAATGATTACCTATCCTTGATTAAAGGTTTTTTTGACATAAAGTTGGTTTTTTTTAATTGGTTTAAAAAGCTTTGCATCGACCTGTGGGGTGTGAGCTGCGTACCGGCATGACAGGCGTTGTGGCACTCTAGTGGGACGTTTGTTAAAAGGATTATCTACTGTGCTTAGTTGTGGGCGTGCAGATGGCATGCTCGGCAAAAATCTATTCGTAAAACTTGGGGACAAGTGAGATGGGGGTTTGGTGTAGAAGATGTCTGAGGATAATTATAGACGTCAGTGAGTTTTCGGGCAGGCAGGTCAGGGCAGGCAGGCGGGCAGGGGGCAGGCAAGGCAGTGGGCCAGGGGAGGTTCGAGCAGGAATGGCGAGCGGGCTAGGCTAAGGTTGCGGCGAGGCGAGTGCAGGCGAGGCTATGGGCAGCGCCAGGGGACAAAGGCAATTGTGTCACAGCATGCTACGAGACAGTCATGTCGGTAATTCATCAGGCAGGCCGATTACGTGTTTAGGTAGGCAGGTCAGTTGCAGGCAGCGGAGGTGCATGGCAGCTTGGCAGGCAGGCATTGTCAGTGCAGGCGTGCCAGGCGGCAGGCAGACTATCAGGCAGTTTCACAGACTAGCGGAGGCGTCACACAGGACAGGCAGGCAGTGCACTCTAGTGTTCAGGCAAGAGTGCACGGCAGGCACGCCAGCCCGGCAGTGCAAGGTCGGTCATGCCACAGGCAGGTCAGGCAGGAGCAGGCAGGCAGTGGCACGGCAGTCGAGTGGCCTAGGTCAGGTCAGTCAGCAGGTCATGCTATGTTGTTCTAGGCAGCGAGCCGGCGTCTAGGCAGGCGCGCCAAGGCAAGGCAGGTCAGGCAGGTCAAGCAGTGTCCAGGCAGGTCAAGCGTCAGGCATGGCAAAAGATTTTGACAATGGGTTAGGGCAGTGCCAAGGTGTGTAACATGGCAGTGTCTATGCGTAGGCAGGTTCATGTCACAAGGCTCAGGCAGCAGCAGGCGAGTGTTAGGCCGGAGGTCAGTGCAAGTCGTTCAGGATATCGCACGCGCTCTATGTATCCATTGTGTCTAGTGCAGTGAAGGAATGGTTCTAGTTGCATGTCGTTCAGTCGACTATGTCAATGGTTCAAGCATGTGTCAGGTTTCTAGGTGTCTAGTGTCAGGTTGTCAGTGACAGGCAGTCTGTGACATGTATGGTTTCAGGCAGTGTCAGGATTTTGTGCAGTGTCAGTGGTGCTAGGTAGTTGCAGGCAGTGCTATGTTCAACCAGGTCATGGGCAGCGCAGGCATGGTCATAGGCAAAGTGCAGGCAGCCTAGTCAGGCTATGCGGCAAGGTCTACGGACAGTGCAGTAGCAGGCAGGCAGGCATAGGCTACGTGCAGGCAGGCTAAGGCTAGGATACAGAGTATGGAGGCATGATGCAGTGCAAGTTCCATTTGTTATATCAGATTATTGTTTTTACTTAATTACATCATTTTACAGTTCAATACAACGTGTTTATTTTACTGACTTCTCACTTCTTTTTAATATCTGCATTTACATTTCTTATAACATAATCATAAGTTCGCTGACAAAAGTTTGTAATGATATAATATAAAGTTATGTAACCCAGAGTTTAAAATCTTGTGTTTATTTTCAAGATAACTCTTGATTTAAAGATTTTTTTGACTATATAGATTTTTTAATTTTTATAAAAAACTTTGCCTAGAAACTGTGGGGGTGAATGCGTAGCATACAGGCGGGCCTCTAGGTGACTTTATATTAAAGATTATATTACTACTGGTCGCTGTGCAGTGCATGTTCTTCCGCATAAAATTCTCTATTTCATTAAAAATGGGATACATAACTGATCACCAAATATATTATTATATGGTATTATCTATTTATGACTATGCGCAGGAGTGCAGGTCCCAGGCAGTGCACGCAGCAAGGCCAGGAACAGGCGACGCAGTGCAGTGCCAGTTGCCAGGCCAAGGCAGGCAAGGCAAGGCAGGCTAGGCAGCGCCTACATTAGTAGATGGTATGATTCATTGAAATATACCATCTTTCGATGTTTCAATTACAACTATCTTAGTTCATGTCAAAGTGTCTTATTTCAATTCGTATTTTTACTTCTTTTTCCCATTTACATTTCATTAATAGCTATCAATAGAATATACTCACTGTATAAAATAACGTATAATCCCAGAGTTCAATCTGGTGTTTATTTCCTAGATACCTCTTGATTTAAAGGTTTTTTTGACTATTCAAGGTATTTTTTTATTTAAAAAACTTTTGTCCTGGGAACACTTAATGAGGGGCTGACCTGCGTTAGTCCATACAGCGGGCTCTGTATATGACTTTATTATTAAATAGAAATTATTCTCTATCTGGTGCTTTTTGTCTGCAGTGCATGCTTCCTCGCTAAAATCACTTTCTGCATAAATGATACTTGTACTTCCTGGAAATCTTTATGTATTTATGTACAGGCAGGCAGGGCAGGCAGGCAGGCAGGAAGGCAGGCAAGTGTTCGGCAAGCAGGCAAGCAGCGACAGGCAGTGTACCAGGCAGGCGGCTAAAGCAGGCAGGCTAGGCAGGCTAGCGTCAGGTCAAGCACATGGTTCAGGGCAGGCAAGGTCTATGGTTCTGTTCTATGGATATTATTCTCACATATTACGCCAATGATTTTAAACTGTTATATTATTTAAGTATCCATATCGACGTGTTATTTCCTATTCTTGATTAATTCTTTTTTCTCCATTATAAATTTCTAATATATTATAAGGTTTCTTATATCAATAAAAATTCCTAACTGTAATCTAACATAATCGTATGAACCATGAGGTTCAAATAACTTGGTGTTTATATTTCAAGATAACTCTTGATTTAAGGTTTTTAGACTATATAGGTTTTCTTATTTTATAAAACTTATGCACCTTAGAATATCTTGTGGTTGTGTTGTTCTGTAAATCATTTTCTATAAGTGAAATAGGTGTAACTTTTATATATTTATAGAATATATCTACTGGTGGCTCTTGTTGCAGTAAACATGCCTATCCTGCTAAAATTGCTATTCGTTAAATTGGGATCATGAATATAATGTTTCCCTAACAAATATAATAGGTTAATATATTGTTTATTATGCGCAGGCAGGAGGCAGGTCGGCAGGCAAGGCAGTGCGGTCAGGCAGGCAGGCAAGCAGTGCAGGCCTTAGGTTCAGTCAGAGTTCAGCAGGCAGGTCAGGCATGCGCCCAGGACTATAAGTTAAGGCAGGCCAGGCAGACTAGGTAGTCTATTATAAGGTATGCACAGGCAGGGCAGGCATGGCAGGTAGGTACAGGCAGAGCAGGCATGGCAGCAGAAGTCAGGCAGGAAGCGCAGTGCAAGGCAGGCGTGCAGGCAGGCTATAGAAGGTCAGGCAAAGGCAGGTGACAGGCAGGCAGGTCAGGCAGTGCAGGCAGGCAGGCAGGCAAGGGAAGGCATGAAAAATGGCAGGCAGGCAGGCAGGCAGTGCTAGGCAGTAGGCAGGTCAAGGCAGGATAGGCAGCGGCAGCAGGACGTGCAGGTACAGGCAGGCAGGCTAAATAAGGCAGGCAGGTTCCGTTTCATTGAATAACCACAGATCGATATTGTTGATTTGTTTTTTATTATTGCTTTTTTTATTAGTTTTTCATACAAGTATTGTGTTCGTAGATTTCTCATTCTTTTGGCGCAATGACACTTTGTAGAAGATCCGGTCTATCAAATAGAAATTCCTGGTAATTGTCTTACCACCATTATTAACGTATGAAACTCAGAGTTTAAATCTGTGTGTTTTTTCAGATACCATCTTGATCTAATTAGTTTTTGCTATAAGTTTTTTATTTTTAAAACATTTTGTCATAACTCACAACTATTTTAATAAATCGACTATTATAAACGATAAATAATTTGCTTTATATATTTAAAATGTTATCGGAAATGTTTTCCTGTGCAGTGCATGCCTCCGTTAAAATCTATTCGTAAAATATGGGACATGAAAAATGGTCCAAAAAATATATAGGAATTATATTTGTTATTCGCAGTAGCAGGCAGGCAAGGCATTTGTGCAGGCAGGCAGGTTCAGGCAGGCAGGCAGGCAGGCAGGTTCACGAGCAGGCAGGTTCTAGTGAACGGCAGGAAGGAGGTCTCTAGGCAGGTCAGGTTGCAGGAAGATGCTAGGTAGAGGCAGGTCAGGAATGCATATTGCAGGCATGTGACGGCAGGCAGGCAGCGCAAGGTCAGGCGGACGTGCCAGGCATTGTGCTTCAATTGCGGCAGGCCAGGTTCAGGCAAGGAACATGGTCAGTTGCAAGTGTTCATGTCAGGCATTCAGAGTGCAGTGCAAGGAAGGCAGTGCAGGCAGGCAGGCAGTGTCAGTAGGCAGGCAGGTCAGGCATGTGCCAGTGCAAGGCAGCAGGCCAGGCTGGCAGGCTAGTCGCCAGTGCTATGCGTCAGGTCTCAGGCGGCAGGCCAGGTTCGAGAGAAGGCAGGCAGGCAGAAACAGGCAGGCCAGGAAGGCAGGCAGGCTAGGCAGTTCTAGTGTAGGCATGAAGGCATGTGATTGGCAGAGCTAAGGCATTGGAGTTGCAGGCAGGCCAGGCTAGGCAGGCAGGTCAGGCAGTGTCAGGCATGCGGCAGGCCAGGCAGGCAGGCAGGCAGGCAGGCAGGCAGGCAGGCAGGCAGCCGCCGGCAGGCGGCAGGCAGGCAGAGGCAGAGCAGTTTTCATGGCATATATTGGCAGGCAGCGCAGGAGGCAGGCAAGCAGGCAGGCACGCAAGCAGGGATCCAGGCAGGCAGGCAGGCAGGTCAGGCAGGCAGGCAGGCAGCAGTGTAGGCAGTCTAGGCTCAAGGTCAGCGGGAGTGTTTTCCAGGCAAAAGGCTAGGTCAAGAGCAGCAGGCAGGCAAGGCAGGCGGCTATGTCCGTCAGCAGCAGGCAGGCCAGGCAGGCAGGCCAGGCAGGCAGGCAGGCAGGCAGGGCAGCGCAGCGCAGGCAGGCAGTTGCAGGCACGATGCAGCGCTAGGCCTGGCAATCTATGTCAATGCACACCCTTAGGGCACTTCTCAGGCACGGTCAGGTGGCAGACGCGGCAGGATCCAGGACAGGCAGGTCAGGCAAGGCAGCGCCAGGCAGTATCAACTTTGAAATACAAACAGATTCGACTTTTTCAATTTTCATATTTCTTTCTATTCTCCAGGAATGTCTTTTTTCACGAATAACTAATGTTTCTCATTACATTTCTACTTCTTTGTTGAACAAAGAAAGGTACAACTACACAATGAAAGAGGTCTTTCGTCTCCGGTTGATTTTCTTGTACAATAATTAGGGATTTGATTTGAATTCCCTTGGCGTGAAGTCGAAAATGGAGTAGTTATTGATGAAACACTCAAATTATTACGTACCCCCTCATGGTAAGAATAATCACATTTAAAGTTCACAATATTGTCCAAAGATATTAAAAAATAGATAATATAAAAAAATGTAATAAATTTTGAAATTATTCTCATAAGCCCATAATACATACATATATACATACATACATACATACATACATACATACATACATACATACATAATACATACATACTACATACATACATACTAATCAGCGATTATTCAATTTTCACTAAATTATTGACAATAAGGTAATCAACAATAAAAAATAAAAAAAAAATGATTAATTCGGCTTCAAAGACAATTTATATTTAGTGGGTGTTTTTGACACTACTTCGGGGTATTATTTAGTTATTATTATGACTGGGTTTTGCAGGTCAGCTAACTTTTTTTTATTATCTATAATTTTAGCTTAATAACTTGCATGTTTTGTGCTTGTATAATTAAGGAGTTGTGTTAATTATTTGTATGAGGAAAATTTAAATATAAGTAAAGCCATTGAAGAAAAGGAAATTTTACATATATTTGATTGGGCAGTTTGATAGTTCAGTGTGGCTTCTAAGTGTCTTTATTTTTTCATATTCTTGTTTTAATTATTATAGAATCTAATTTGTTTTTGTTTTGTTTCTCAAAATTTTAAGTGTTAAAACCAAACCTATGTATCTTAAACAATAAAAAAAACAATGCAGTAATATATATATATATATATATATATATTATATATATATTATATATATATATATATATATATATATATATATATATTATATTATAGTATTTATATACGAAATTTTCTAGCTAATTAGTAATATATATAGTTATATATATATAAATTATCAATATTATATATACGTATATATTCAATATTATATATAAGTAATATTATAATATAATATATATATATATTATAATAATATATAATATCTATATAAATAGTATACTATCTATTGAACTTCTCCTCTAAAGTAGTTACGCGATATAGTACTCGAACGATACATGTGATCGATTTTTTTCGATTATTTCAAGGCAAAAGTGCGAAAAGGTTGCCAATAACACTTTTCTTTTTTTTTTAAACTAAGGAAATACTCAAGATACTAGGCAAAGATGAAAGAGTCGGGTCTGCGGCCTCAGCGGGGGACGCCTGGGGGTGCGATGTTCGTCCCCCTCTGTCCCAGGCCGTCGGCTCTTTTGCTAAAAAAAATAAATATAAAAAAAAATAAAACAGAAATTAAGAATATATAGAAATTAACATGATATAATAAAGCAACATGGGGCAACTTTTTCTCTTCTTCTATTGGATTTTAAGTTAACACGTCACAGGTGCATGGTTAGTACGGTGTTCAGTGATATTTCGATGTCTGTATTTTTATGTAACATCCTTTAAGAGGGTAGTGCCTATATATATTATCTATATATAGTATATATATATAATATATTATATATATAGGTATATAATATATATATAGTATATATATATTATAATATATATTATATATAATAATAATATATAGACATGGACATGTCGTAGGGATCTTTCCTTCTGCAATTGTTTGTGGGGGGAAAATAAAAAATTTGGTTATTTTTATTTTTTTCTGTGTATATTATCGACAAAATCTACAAACGATCAATGGTGCCAGATGAGCGTTTTTCTTTTTTTTTACCAATACTAAAGTGAATAAATTATAATATCAACAAGTAAAATTACATTAAGTGAGTTATGATACGTTAAGTAATGTTATGTTGAGTTATATAGTATTTTAACAGAAGATTTAACTTTAATATTCTTTAATTACCTTCTTCGTATTCTGTAGAACCGTTTGAGGAGCGACTGGCAACGTTATCTTTCTGTTTATTGGGCAAAAAATGCTTACTAAAGTGGGAAAATTACACAAATTTTAATAAATAATTTTGGTGAAAGATCCTGACTGAAGCATATAGTTATACTATATATATATATATATATAGTATATATTATAGTATTATAATATATATATATTATATATATATATAACGGTAGTATATATATATAAAATATATATATATATATATATATAATATATATATAATATATATCTATATATATATATATTTTAATAATATATAATATATATATATATTAGTATATATATATATATTATATATATATTATTATATATATATATATATAACAGTATATACCAGTAGTAAACGGAACGGACAAAACTGCCGACAGACCCGACCTACATCTTTGGGTTTACCTCTAATCGTATTCCTTTGGCCGGAGGTTTAGCCTCCCAAAAGGGCAGAGCCCCCAGAGGGGGTTTTTTGGTTCCTAAAAGGGCAACCTAATCCGTTAAATTGTTTTGTCAGATTGTTCGGTACTTTTTTAAGTACTTTTTTCGTACCTTTTGTCAGATTCAGGTCAAGATCCCCCAATCTCCGGAGGATTTTGGGAATTTTTTCCCATTGGCAGCCCTGCACGTCGAAGGCGAAGATTGAAAATCACTAGCGAAGGTTTTTGGAAATTTCCAAGTCAGAGCAATAAAATTCATCATTGCATTAGATTTTTCTTTTTATACGTCAAACCTAGGGCTTTTAAGGTCGGTGAGACCGAATTAAGGTTGGAAGACCGTTTTTTGGAGGTTTAGTCCCCAAAAGGGGGGCTGAGCCAAAGGGTTTTTTTTTGGTTCCTGAAGTTTTAAAATGATCGATAAGATCATTTTTGACGTTTCCTAAATCGATTTCATCGTGATCGATTACGCCCTAAATCGGATCTTTATGCGTCTTTGCTACGTGCTCTCCGTGCATTTAACATTATGAAAATGTACTCGAAAGAAAATACATTACTAACATTAACGATTACCCATCGCTGTAGTATTCCGACAACCTGCGCGGCAACCTATTTCGATATGAAAGAATAGAGCTATCGCCTTCAAACTTGGTATATGGTCATTGTGGGTGATAAACTGATCATAGGGAGTTTTGGGTGACCTAGGTCCACGCCTAAGGGGTTGTTGCCTCCCCTTAGCGCCAAGGTCACATTCGTCTGAAAACGGATGTTTAGGCTTAACTATCGGAGTGAATTTGGTGTGAGTGTATAATGAGACGTAATCTGCGTCGGAGACGAGATTTACGTTTCTCTGGCGTCGCCGCAACCCGTAAGGGGGGACGCTGCGCCCCGTAAAAATTAAAAATGATCTTAGAAGCTTGAAAACTCAGAGAAAGGATAGAGGAGTCAGAGTCTGAGACGGAGTCGGAGTTGGATTCGGATTCGGAGTCCAGAGACCCCCTGGAGGTGGGGTCCCTAGTTGAAAAAGAAGAAGAAATGCATGGAATGCAAACAGAGGAAGAAGAAGAAGAAGAAGAAAGGAAGAAGAAAGGAATGAAGGAGGAAGGAAGGAATGAGGAAGGAAGAAGAATGAAGAATGAGGGGTAGGAGGAATCTGAGGAGTTGGCTCGGGCACCGGTGCTGGAGCACTGCGGTGGCGAGTTAATAAACTATCGTATAATAAAGAATGTTGGTCGCCCTATAAGGGTTATCGAGGTCGTAGAGTTCGAATATTAGGGTTATAAGTCCGTGTAGGGTGTCTAGGACCCCCCATTAGGGGGGTCTCGACTGAAAAAAGAGCATCAGAGTGCAAAAAACAGAGGTCGAAGGGAAGGAATGAAGAAGGATGAAAGAGTAAACAAGGGAAGGAAAGAATGAAGAAGGAAGTCTGACTCAGAAAGTAGAAGGTGACAGAATTGCACCGTGCTGGTACGATGCGGTCTTAGGTAATAAATTATTCGTATAACAACAATGTTGCTGTCTTTATATAGGTTAATTGGGTCTGTAGATATCGAAAATAATGGTTTCAGAACATCAGGACTAAATAAGATAATATAAGATAAATAAATAATAAAATTCTTAAACGTTTTGTGTTTATCAACTTACAAATTTACGTTTTTAACATACCCTAAAAGCAGTAAACACTAAATCAAACCACTATCCAACGTCCCTCAGCCACCCTTCTGTCCATTTGTGATCTATGATCTATTGATTAAACGATTTTTCGAGTATTATTTTAGATAAACATAACATAAAATCAAGTTCCTTATGAACAGAAGATCAAATCAATATCATGCTGACGTTAACAAGTTTTCAGCATTAATGAAGCTAACCTTAGCATCATCTAACTATGAATAATAACCCACAACGACAAGCCTGACACATCTTAAACCAGGAATAAACTGTCAAAGACAGAAGAGAGTTTGAGAGTTAAGACCAAAAGAGTAGAAACGTCGCAAAGGCCTAGACGTTACCTATTCAAAAATATGAATGGAATCACCTTAGACGTGTAACTTAGATGACACAGGGTATGACAAAAAGAATACTCAAACTGATCAACGAATTATACTCTAAATAATAAGGTTTTACATCAATATAGCTAACATGACGTAACATGAACTAAGAAAAATAATGTACAAAGACAACTACACATCTTACACACGAATAAGCAGTCACATTAACAAGTTCCAACCTTAACAAGTAACGTAACTAAAATCATCGCAGCATACCAAAGACTAACCCGTATTCTCCTTTTCAAGCCATATCTCTAAATATTATCGTTAACACTTCACCTGACACAGCAACAATCACATTAATAAAGCTTAACATAGCATCATCTGAACTATGAATAAAACCCCAACGACAAAACTAACACATCTTAAACAGGAATAAGCGGTCAACGTTTAACAAAGTTTCACACTTACAACAGTAAAGTGAATAACCAACAACAAAAAACGAACCTATTCACACTTGGTCAAGATTGTCTCTAACATAACAATGTTAATTTTTACATTTAACATGGTAATATGGTAGAAAAATGTACTATAACCTTGTGTAACTATCATATAGACAGGCGAAAAGTATGCAACTCGTCACAAAAGTTTTCAATATTAAATAAGTCAACATAACATTAATTACCACGAACTGAAGATATAATGTAGCAAAAGCAAACAGACACATCTAAGCAAGATAGAATGCTAACATTAACAAAGTTTCCAACCTTAACAACAGTAAAGTAACTAAACCATAGCAGCACAAAAACGTAACTATTCCACACTTGTTCAAGTATACTCTCTACATAACACTGTTAATTTACATCTAACATGGGTAATATTTAACTAAAAATTGTACCAATTGGTTATTTACATACAGGAGAACAGCGAAAGTATCTAACGTAACAAAGTTTCAACGTCAATAAAGTACATATCGTTACATGAACTAAGAAAATAATCAGTACACGACAAACTAACACAACTTACACACGAATAGAACTGTTAACATTAACAAAGTTCAAGACTTAACAACAGTAACAACTAACATGGTATGCTAAACGTAACCTAATCTTACTTTTCAGCAATGATTCGTAACATATTAACGTAGATCCTACACTGACACAGTAAAGATTTAACTAAAAATTTATCACAAACATAGTGTAATCTATCATGATGCATGAAATTGTATTCTATTGCATTTTATGCAATAACGTATATAAACTAACAAAGGTAAATGAACTAAAGAAAATAATTACTAAGACAAACCTAAGCGCAACTTACCACGAATATACTGTTAATTTAAACACAGTTCACTGAGTTCTTTATATATAACCAACGAATATATGCTTAACCAATAACAAAGCTTTCACATTAATAAAAGCTAACATAGCATCATAAGAACTAAAAATATAATGTTCAACGACAATCCTAACACACTATACGTACAATAAACTGTTTAACATTAACAAAGTTCCATCATTAACACCAGTAAAAGTAAGCTAACTTTAACATAAAAACGTAACCATTTATACTTTTCAAGCATATCTCTAACATATTATGGTTACTACTTTACATTGACACAGGTAACATTTATCAAAAAATGTTCATAACTCATACTTAACATCATAATACTAATGAGATAAAAGACGATAAAGTAAAGTTTTTTAGCTTATCTCTTTTAGACTCCGCCTCTTTCAGAAAATACCAATCTCTAAACATGAAAATATGATTTTATGCTTTAACCAATTGCATAAAGTGATGCAATACTTATATAGCTTGACCCTCGGCAGGCAAATACAACAATGTAAGGAGTCACATCGTTTACGATTAATATAAAGCTGACGAGCATCGTTGGAATAACGAAACTCTGCGTGAAGATATCAACACAGCGTAGGATCGGAGAGATGGTCATCCGATCAACAAGTGAACAAAACTATCCTACTGAGAAAATACGTGGTATAAAATCCTTACAATGTATGAGATTCTTTCTTTCACCAATCATAGAACAAGTAAAACAAGAAACGACGTACGAATGAACATTATCAGTTACAAAAGGGTATATATTTGTTTCGATCGACAACAACAAGCAAACAACAACAACAACAATAACATAGTACAAAGATAAGTTCTTTAGATACTAACCAACGAATATATGCTTACGTAACATTGTTTTCACATCAATGAATAAAGCTAACATAGCATTCCCAGAACTAAGAATATTGTACCCAACGAATGCTAACACACTTAAGCACGAATAACTGTTAACATTAAAAAGTTCCCACACTTAACACTGTAAAGTAACTGACTTGCATACAAGCGTAACCTATTCATGTATTTTACCAAACATTATCTAACCTATTAACGTTAATTTTACATTGACACAGTACATATTTTAACAAGAATTTATCATAAACTTGTTTGAATTATCATACAGAGCAGCGAAGTATGCTAACAACAAAGTTTCACATTAATAAAGCTAACAAAATTATACGGAGAACTAAGACTAATCTAAGAACATAACATGCCTAACACACCTTACGTACGATAAACGAATAACATGTAAAAACTTCCGACTGTACAGGCAGTAAGAGTCCGCAAGTAACAAATCGTACAAACGTAACTATTTCACTACTTTTTGCAGAGCATACTTCTAACATTATACAATGTTAATTTTAGCCTTAACATCGGTAATATTTAACAAAAGTTAGCATAAACCTGTCTAATCTTCATACTGACAAAGAATATATTGCTAACGTACCAAAGTTTTACAAATCAAGCGTTCGTAATATTTTAACAAAAATTCATCATACCCTCGCTAAATATCATAATCCCCAGCGAATATTGCAAACATAACAAAGTTTTAGACGAAAGCATAAGCTAAAAATAACAAAATTTTAATCCTGACATAACATAAAAAATATAGTGCTTGGATAAAATATTCAAGTAAACCGTATAGTTTAGCCGGACTTTAAGCAGTAAATCAAGTGAATCAGTAATCAACCACCAATGCCTGAGTCCCCTAGCGCCTGTCCACCGCCTATGATCTTATTGAACTATTGATGTCAAGTCATATTTGAGTATCATGTTTTGGATAAAACATAACATGAAAAATAGTTTTATACTGACTGGATCCTATGAATATATGTTAATTCAACAAAGTTTTCAAGCATCAATAAAGCTAACATAGTATACCATAACTAAGAATAATAATGTACAAATGCAACCTAAGCATACCTGCGTATGATAATCAGCTAACTCCTGAAAAATTCCCTTACTTATCAAGGTAGATGAGTCAGAGCTAACAGGTTCCATTACAATACCTCGATATGTTCCCACTTTTTCGAGCATATCAGCAACAGGTAAAGGCGTATTATATCTAACACAATCCCTTAACAAAGTGACAAATCTATCAAAGATAGCAACATCTTGAACTATGAATTGACACTAATTGATATTTTTGTTATACTCGTTCGAGTAAACATAGTTTGAGCTATGAATAATCGTAGACTTAGCCAGAATTCTAGGGCAAACCTAACATCACTCAAAAAACTTAAACTAGACTCACGTTTTCTACACATATCGTCATTAAGCACGTAATATCTTAAAAATCATCATTTCTCTACCAAATATTGTTAATTTCACCCAGTATAGTAATATTTAACATAACGTACTAACTTACAATAAACAGTTATTCATTAAACCAAAGAGTAATCTAAACAACACATTACTGATTCGAGAGAAAAACCCGGGGGATGCGCCCTCGAAAGGGTGTGAATCTGCGAGGGGGATCACACCCGAAGGGGTAAGCGGGCTTTACTCCCTCCGAAGGAGGGGTAAGCCTCAGCCCTTCGGAATGAGGCCCACGCATCCCCCTCGGTTTTCTCTCGGAAGGTAATGTGTTGCTTAGATACTCTTGGTTATAATGAAAACTGTTTATTTGTAAGTTAGGTACGTTATGTTAAATATTACTATGACAATGTGGAAATAAACACTGATTTGTTAGAGAAATGATGAGTTTGTAAGATATTACTGTGTTAACTGACGATGATGTGTTATAAACGTGAGTCTAGGTTAAGTTTTTGTTGAGTAATGTTAGGTTTGCCCTAGAATTTTGCTGAATGTCTACGATTATTCATAGGTCAAATGATGTTATTCTCGAAACGAGTGACACTTTGATGAAGATAGTGTCAATTCATAGTTCAAGATGTTGGTATCTTTGATGGATTGTCACTTTGTTAGGGATTTTGTTAGATAATATAGCTTTTAGCCTGTGCCCTTATATGCTCGAAAAGTGGAACATATCGAGTATTGTATGACCTGTAGCTACTTTAACCTTTGATAAGTAGGAATTTTCAGGTGTTAGCTGATTATTCATAAGCGAGGATGTTAGGTTTCATTTGTACATTATATTCTTAGTTACGGTTTTGATATGTTAGCTTTATGATGGCTGAAAACTTTGTTGATTAAGCATATATTCATAGGTCAGTAAGGTATAAAGAACTTATTTTTATTGTCATGTTTTTACCCCAAAATGATACTCGAAATTGACTTGAATCAATAGTTCAATAGATCACAGGCGGTGGGATGGGTAGGGGACTGCAGGTTGGTGGTTTTGGATTTACTGATTTAACTGACTTTAACTGCTTTAAAAATCGGTAAACTATTCGGTTTACTGTGATATTTTATCCAAAGAACTTATTTTTTATGTTTATGTCAGGATAAAATTTTTGTTATTTTTGTTATGTTTGGTTAAACTTTGTATGTTTGCAATATTCGCTGGGGATTAATGATATTTAGAGAGGTTATGATGAATTTTTTGTTAAATAGTTAGCGAAGTGCAATGTAAAAGACTTTGTTACGTTAGCAATGATACTCGCAATATGATGATTAGACCGGTTTATGCTAAACTTTTTTTAAATATTCGATGTTAATGTAATAATTAACAATGATATGTTAGAGGTATGCTTGCAAAGTGTGGAATACGGTTACGTTTGTATGGAGGGAAAATGTGTTAGGTACTCTTACTGCTTGTTAGTGCGGAGTTGTTAATGTAGTGGTTTATCGTAGTAAGGTGTTTTAGGTTTGTCGTTGTACGTCATATTCTTAGTTCTGTATTTTATGTAGCTTTATTAAGTGTGGAACTTTGTTCGTTAGCATACTTTCGCTGGACGTATGATAATTAACAAGGTTATGATTAAATCTGTTAAAATATTACTTTGTCAATTCAAAATTAACGTTAATATTTAGAGATATGTTTGGTAAAAGTATGAATAGGTAGTTTTGTATCAATAGGAGTCTTACAGGTGTTAAGTGTGAACTTTGTTAATGTTAACAGTTTATTCGTGCTTAAGTTGTGTTAGATTCATCGTTGTACATTATTTTTCTAGTTCTGGTAATGGCTATGTTAGCTTGATTAATGTGAACAATGTTACGTAGCATATATTCGTTGGTTAGTATCTAAGAACTTATCTTTGTACTATGTTGTTTGTTGTTGTTGTTTGCGTTGTTGTCGAACGAGAATATATACCCTTTGAACTGATATGGTTAGTTGATATGGTTCGTATTCTTGTTTACTTTCTTATGATTGGTTGAAAGAAGAATCTCATTAACCTTTAAGGGATGTTTATACACTATTTCCTTCAGTAGGATAGTTTTTGTGGTGATACGATGACATCTCTCTCCATCTCTACGCTTGTTGTTGATATATTCACGAGGAGTTTCGTTATCGCACGATGTGTATTTATATTTAATCGTAAAACCGAATGGTGACTCCTACATTGTTTGTATTCCTGCCCGAGGGTCAATATAATAAGTATTGCATCATTTATGCAAATGGTTAAAGCATTAAAATCGATTTTTTCATGTTTAGAGTTGGTATTTCTGAAGAGGAGGCGGATCTAAAAAGAGATAAGACTAAAAACTTTACTTTATTCGTCGTCTTTACTCATTAGGTATTATGATAGTTAGGTACGGTATACACTTTTTGATAAATGTTACTGTGTCAATGTAATTATAATATGTTCGAGATATGCTTGGAAAAAGTATAAATCGGGTTACGTTTTGTAATTAAGTTAGTTATTACTGGTGTTAAGTGGGAACTTTGTTAATGCTTACAGTTTATTAGGCGTAAGTTTGTGTTAGGTTTGTCGTTGTACATTATTTCCCTAGTTCATATGATGCTATGTTGCTTTATAATGTAAAAACATTGTTATGTAGCATATATTCACTGATTAGTCTATAAAGAACTCAGTGGAACTTTGTTAAGTAACAGTTTTATTCGTGTGTAAGTTGCGTTAGGTTTGTCTTTGTACATTATTTTCTTAGTTCATGTTACGCTTGTTGTAGCTGTATTGATGTGGAAACTTTATTACGTTAGAGTATATCATTGATCAGTTAATTATAATGTGGATAAATTTTTTAGTTAATGTTACTGTGTCATTGTAAGATTAACGTTTAATATGTTAGAGATATGGCTTGAAAAAAGTAAGATTAGGTTATGTTTTGCATACCATGTGTTAGTTACTTTACTTGTGTTAAGTGTTGAACTTTGTTAATGTTAACAGTTTATTTGTGTGTAAGTTTGTGCTAGTTTTGTCTTTGTGCATTATTTTCTTAGTTAATGTAACGATATGTTAGCTTAATTGATGTGAAAACTTTGTTTCGTTAGCATACTTTCGCTGCTCTGTAAGATAATTAACCATGGTTGTGATAAATTTTAGTTTAATATTACCATGTTAGTGTAAAATTAACATCGTTATGGTAGAGATATGCTTGAAAAGTGTGAATGCAACAAAGAATAAGAGAAAAAAATACGGTTTTGTGTGCTATGTTAGTTACTTTACTGTGGTAAGTGTGGAACTTTGTTTAATGTTAGCATTTTATTCTTGCTTAAGATGTGCCTTTGCTTTGTACATTATATTCTTAGTTTGGTAATGTTATGGTAGCTTTTTAATATGAAAACTTTTGTGACGAGTGCATACTTTCGCCGGTCTATATGATAGTTACACAAGGTTATGGTAACTTTTTGTTACATATTACCCATGTTAATTATATTACTTGTTATGTAGAGACTGCTTGACAGAGTGTGAATAAGTTAAACGTTTTTTGGATGTTGTGTAGTCCTTTATCTGTGTTAAGTGTGAAACTCTGTTAACGTTGACTGGTTATTCCTGTTTAAGATGTGTTAAGGTTTTCTCGTGTGGGTTATATTAAAGTTCGATGATGCTATGTAAGCTTATTAATGATGTTGCTGTGTCAGTGTAAGGTTAACGATAATCATGTTAGAAATATGCTTGAAAAAGTAAGAATATGTTACGTTTTGTATGCTATATTGTTACTTTACTGTGTTAAGTGTGGAACTTTGTTAATAGTTGACTGCTTATTCGTGTCGTAAGATGTGTTTAGGTTGTCTTTGTACAATTATTTTCTTAGTTTCAAGTTACGTCTGTAGCTATATTGATGTAGAAACCTTATTATGTTAGAGTGATATCGTTTGATCAGTATGATAAATTTTTGCTAAATGTTACTACGTTAATGTATGTTAGATATATGTTAGATATATGTTTGATAAAGTAAGAATAGGTTTACGTCTTTGTATGCTATATTAATTACTTTATGGGTGTTAAGTGTGAAACTTTGTTTATGATAACAGTTTATTCCTGTTTAAGACGTGTCAGGCTTGTCGTTGTGGATATAATTCATAGTTCAGATGATGCTAAGTAAACTTTAATAAGGAAACTTTGTTACGTCACATATATTGTTTGATCTTTTGTATAAAGAACTTGATTTTATGTTATGTTTATCCAAAATGATACTCGAAAATGTGACTTTAATCATAGATCAATAATCACAGATGGACAGAGGGTGGCGGGTGGGTTGGATGTGGTTTGATTTAGTGATTTACTGGTTTAGGGTATGTCAAAACAGTAAATTTGTAAGTTATAAAACATAAAAATTGTAAGAAATTTAATTTATTTATTTATTTATTTATTTATTTTATTTTTTCTTGATGGTTCTGAAATCATTATTTTCGAAAATCTACAACCAAATAACCTATATAAAGACACAGGCAACATTTTGTTGTTATAGCGAATATTGTATTACCTAAGCACCGCATTCGGTACAGCAACGGTGGCATCTGTCACCTCTACACTTCTGAGTCAGACTCCTTCTTCATGCCATCCTTCTTTTATTCTCTTTTCTGTGCGTCATTCTCTTCGCCTCTGTTTTGCACTCTGTGCTCTTGTTTTCAGTCGGGACCCCTAATGGGGGTCCTAGACACCCTACACGGCTTTATAAACATCATATTCGAACTCTACGACCTCGATAACTTATAAGGACACCAAATTGTTTGTTATAGCGAAATGTTGTATTAATGCACGCAGTGGCTCCGCACCGTGCGGAGCCAACTTCTGAATCCTTCTCCTATTCCTCCTCATTCTTCATTCTTCTTCCTTTCCTCATCCTTTCTTCTCTTTTCTTCTCTTCTTTCTTTCTCTTCTTCTTCTCTTCTTCTTCTCTATTTGCATTCCATGCATTTCTCCCTCTTTTTTCAACTAGGGACCCACCTCAGGGGTCTCTGGACTCCGAATCCGAATCCACTCCGACTCCGTCTCAGACTCTGACTCCTCTATCCTTCTCTGAGTTTCAAGCTTCTAAGATCATTTTTAATTTTTATACATTCATCACTATTCCTCCAAAACGGTGGGGACGCAGAGGAAACGTAATCTCGTATCCGACGAGATTACGTCATCATATAAGCTTCACCTCAACATTTCCTGACTACGTTAAGCTAACATGGTTTCAGGACGAATTTGACCTTGGCGCTAAGGGGAACCCCCCTTAGGGTGACCTAGGGTCACCAAACTCACCTATGATCATTTATCACCCACCAATGACCATATAGCTAAGTTGAAGGCGATTAGCTCTATTTTCATATCGAAATAAGGTCTGCGCGCAGGTTGTCAC